>PVKS010001438.1:68852-142102 GCA_004027875.1 Aplodontia rufa | reverse complement strand
TTTGTTTTTTTTTTTTGGTACCAAGGTTTGAACCCAGGGGTGCTTAATCACTCAGTCACATACTCAGGCTTTCTATTTTTTATTTTGAGACAGGGTCTCACTCAGTTGCCCAGGGCCTTGCTAAGTTGCCAAGGCTGACTTTCAACTTGCTACCATCCTGTCTCAGCCTCCCAAGCTACTGGAATTACAGGCATGTGCTACCGTGCCCAGCAGGCCATTCTTGATTTATTTGTACCAGAGGCAGGCAAACCAGTCCGTGGCCAAAACCAGCTTGCTGCCTGTTATTATAATAATGTTTTATTGGGCATACAGCCACTCTATTTCTTTATTATTTACAGCTCTAGTGCTGCAGTGGCAGAATTGTATTATCAACACAGAGATCATATGACCCTCAAAACCTAAAATATACAACATTGGTTCTTTATCAAAAATGTTTAGTAATAGGTCTATCTACTTTTGTTTTTTTTCTTGCATTTTGTTTGTTGAAATTAGATCTTTGTCACATAGTGTTTCCTACATTCTGACAGTTGTCATGTACATCTGTATGGTATCTTTTATTTATTTATTTATTTTTTTGTATGGTGTCTTTTAAAGTGTTTTCTTGTCTCCTTCCTGTAAATTAGTCGTTGGATATAGAGCCTTGACTAGATTGAAAGTTGATTTTTTATTTTTTAATGATAGGACTACTTCTTGATGGTTGTGTGTGTGTGTTCATCAGTAGTTCTTCTATCTTATTGTGAGATTAGCAGTAGATGACTGACTGAGGCCTGATGACATTTTAATTCTGTCATTATTTTCAACATTCATTAGCTGAATGGAAGCTTTTCCCTCTCTATTTGATGGTATAAGTTTTAAAAATATATTTTAAAAGTAAATCTTTAAAGTAAAGTAGAACAAACGCCAACCACACCTGAGTCATTCTACTGTACCTTGGTGTGATGGAAATTGTAGATATTTACTAAGAAGGCATTTGTATTTGTGCTTCTGTGATTTGGGATATGTGTGAACATTTTAAAATTTTTATTTATTTATTTTGTTACCAGAGATTGAACTCAGGGGTGCTTTATCACTGGGCCACATCTCCAGCCCTTTATTTATATTTTTATACACACACACACACACACACACACACACACACACACACATATACACACACACATACACACATATCTATACTTATATATACACATATATATATTTTTTAAAGCGAGAGGGACAGTGAGAGAGAGAGAGAGAAAGACAGAACCAAATTTTTATTTAACTTTTCATGTGGCCCTCATTGCTCTGACACTTCGTTGTATACATAGTTCTGGGGTTCAAACTCATGTCCTCATGCATGCCAGGCAAGTGCTGCAACTGCTGAACCACTGCTCTAATCACTTTATATTTTATTTATTTATTTATTTTTATTAGATGAATATGGAATTTATTTATTTTTAAAGGAATTTTTTTTAAGAGAGAGGAACAGTGAGAGAGACAGAGAAAGAGAGAAACAACTTTATTTAGTTTTTCACATGTCCTTAGTTGCTCCAACACTTAGTTGTGTATGTGGTGCTGGGGTTTGAACCCAGGTCCTCGTGCTTGCCAGGCAAGTGCCGAAACCACTGAGCCACCGCTCCAGCCCCTAAAGGAATATTTTTTAAAGAAAGCGGGGACAGTGAAAAAGAGAGAAAGAGAGAAGCAATTTTTATTTAGTTTTTCATGTGACTTTCATTCCTGGGACACATCATTATATATATGGTGCTGGGGTTTGAACTCGTGTACTTGCACATACCAGGAAATCACCGTAACCACTGAACCACCACTCCAGCCCTCTCCCCCCTTATATTTTATTTTGTGACAGGGTCTCACTAAGTTGTTGAAGGTCCTCCCAGGTTGCTGGGATTACAGGCCTGCACCACCATGCCTGGCTAAAATTTTTTTTAATCTAATTTGAAAATAAAGCTAATAGATAATATTTATCTCCTATTTGTGGTCATATTATTGAAGGGATGTAACCCATAGTAAGTACTTTTAAGATGTTGGGTTTTTTCTTGTTTGTTTTTGCTGTGGTAGTGATCAAATTCAGGGCCTTGCACAGCATCAACAAGCATTCTACCACTGAGCTCACCCCCAGACCCAAGATGTTGGTTTTTATTCATTTCTTTACCTATGTACCTCTCCTGCTTTAGTAAATAAATATTCACACATATGCATGTATGTATTTTTATTCATTCATTTATTCTTTTTTTTTTTTTTTAAATTTTGAGACAGGGTCTTGCTAAGTTGCTGAGGCTGGCTTTGAGCTTGTGATCATCCAACCTCAGCCTCCTGAGCATATACTACACCCCTTAGCCCATTGATTTATTTTTTCTAGAATGGTCATTTTGTTTGTAGGGTCTTTTGATCTACGTACTTAAAAAAGCAACCTGGACTGTTTTCAGATGGCTAATAAGACAGCATTCGCAGGCTTCTATAGGTGACAGGTTTGCCTTTTTACTTCCTATGTAAAGGTCATTATATGTAAAATATAATTAAATATTAGGGCTGGAGGTTATAGCTTGATCAGTGTGTGGCTAGCATGCATGAGGCCCTGGGTTTGATCCCCAGCAATACACAATTGTCATGTTTGTGTTTATATGTAGTAAAATAAGTCAAAGGTTGTTATAGTAAAACAGTTAATTGTTACAGTAGGTATTTTCTGTGTGTTCTACCTATGAAGCCTTTCAGTGTATGTTTAAAGTATTATGTACTATATATGATGCAGATTAAGTATGATTGTAAATCAATTTGTAACAGGTTTCAGAATGAATGAGTCAATTTTTATCTTTTATTTAAAATTATCACATGAATGATATATTTTTCTTTTCCCCCTTCAGGTTTAGGGGGATAAACCCAGGGTTTTGCGTATGTTTGGCAAGCTCCCTATTACTGAGCTCATCCCCCCACCATTTTTATTTTGAGATAGAATCTTACATAGTTGTCCTGGCTGGTGCCAAACTTTAGATCCTTCTGCCTTCTGCCTCAACCTGTGTGGGTCTGGGATTACAGGCGTGTACCACCACACCCAACTGAATTACTGACTTTTTTTTTTTTTTTTAAATCATGGAGGAGCTGGAGCAGTGGCTCACCAGTTACCACACTTGTCTGGTATGCATGAGAATGTGGGTTCAAACCCCAGCACCATGTACGCAATGAAATGGAGAAACAAAAACCAGATGAAAAACTAAATAATATTGATTCCCTCTTTCTTTCACTGTACTTCTCTGTCTTTTTTTTTTTTTTTTTTTAAGAGAGGAGGGACAGAGAGAGAGAATGAATCAATTTTATTTAGTTTCTCATGTGGCTTTTGTTGCTCTGACACTTCATTGTGTATGTGGTGCTAGGGTTCAAACCTATGTCCTCTCACATGCCAGGCAAGCGCCATAACTGCTGAGCCACTGTTCTAGCCCTTACAGACTTATTTTTGAATGTGACTTCATTTGCATTATTAGAAGATGGAGTAAAAACAATACATATATAATACCATATAAAGCTAGGCATTTAAATAGTTAATATTGTATATGTCTTGAAGTCAGTATTATCCTCACACACACTTATGAAAGATGTTAATTGTATATTGTAGTGCTGTGGATCAAACCCACAGCCTTGTGCATGTTAGGGAAATGACAGAGATGTTACTTTTAAAGTAGAGAGGAGATGCCAGGTATGGTGCACATCCCTGTGATCCCAGTGACTCTAGAGGCTAACACAAGAGATTCACAAGTTGGAGGCATCTTTAGCAACTTGTGAGAACTCTGTATCATAATAAAAAAAGGGCTGGGAATATAGCTCAGTGGTAAAGCACCTCTGGGTTCAATCCCCAATACAAAAATCAAAACGAAAATAAACAAAAAATGGTAGAGAGAGGATCAAAAAGAAGACATCAACATATTCCTGTCTTCCAAGAACTCAGGTCTGTGTGTGGAAATACCAAAAAGCAGTAAAAAAACAAAACAAAACAAAACAAAATCATATACATTTGCATAGTTAAGCATATTTGTATATTATGTGCTGGATAAAAATCAATGTCTCAGAGGTGTGGTATCAGATGAACAATAGAGAGAATGATCCTGTGAGTTCCCCAAACAGACTGTTTTGAGAGGGTGTAGCCTCTTTGATAAAGAAAGGTGGAAAGACTTCATGTATTTTTATCTTTGGGTTAGTGATAAACCTAGGTTAAGTTTAACTGTGAAACTGCCATGGATCAAAAGATAATTTGACATTAGCATCTTGATAATCTTGATATTCCTTTTTTTTTTTTTTTGAACTTAGCTTCAACATCAATTTTTTATGCCCCTCTATTCAATGCTAGGTATAGTGCTGAGGGATATAAACTGAATTTATTTATTAACTCAGCAAATACTTGGTGATGACCATGTGGGTGACCTATGTTGTAGGCACTTGGGATACAAAGATCCCACCTCCATAGAGTTTTTTTTTTTTTTTAAGAGATAGGGAGAAAGAGAGAGAGAGAGAGAGAGAATCAACTTTATTTATTCATCTGGGGTTTTTTTTCTTGGACACTTAGTTGTGTATGTGGTGCTGGGGTTCAAACCCAGGTCCTTCTACGTGCCAGACAGGCATGCTACTGCCGAGTCACAGCTCCAGCCCCAGAGAAGAATGATTCAAAGAGAAGAGCCCATATAACTCCTTAAAGGAACTTATGTGTTATGTTTGTGAGGCAATAAAGAGGCCACTATGCAAGGAAAGTATAATAGATGAGGTCAGAGAACTAATGGGGATAAAGGCTGTCACAACGCATGGGACTTGATAGGCCACCATGAGGACTTGAACTTTCATGATCTGTGAAATGAGGAGCAGCCTTAAGTAATTGGGAGAAAGGAAGGACATTAGTTGACTTAAGTTTTAGAAGGATTGCTCTTGTTATGTTGCATATAGACTCTGAGGGATGAACCAGGGAGATCAGTTAGGACACTGTGGCAACAGTCTTTGAGAAAAATGATAGAGGCTTGGGCCAGGATATATTAAGAAAAAAATGTTTGAATTATGTTATTTGAAGGCTGAACAATTAACTGATAGATTGGTTAAAATTCTTTTGTTTAAGGATTTTGGTGTGAGAAACAGACACAAAAGTAATCATCATCACTGTAGTATGGGCATATACAAAAATCTCATAGGAATGGGAAGCATGTCTGAGAAAGCTTGCAAGAAGTGAAACTAGAAGTCCAGATAATAAAAGAAATAAAACTCCAGGTGTGGTGGTGTACAGCTATAATCCCAGTGGCTGGAGAGGATGAGGCAGTAGGATCTCAAGATCAGAGCCAGCCTCAGCAACTTAGTGAGGCCCTAAGCAATTTAACAAGACCCTGTCTCAAAATAAAAATTGGAAGAAAGACTGGGGATGTGGCTCAGTGGTTAAATGCCCCTGGGTTCAGTGAACAGTACTAAAGATAAATAAATAAATAAATAGATAGATAGAAGTTATTAAAGAATTCAAGAAAAGACATGTCAGGAAGAAGAAGCAGGTTGAACAAAGACTCTGCAGTAGGAAACTACGTGGTGAGTAGGGAAGAGTGGGTGCTGGTAGAGTCATGAAGTAAGGATTGCTCATAGAAAATGGAGGCATATCTTGGATGGCTTGGATTGTCATTTGAAGGAGCTTAAGTTGCAAGCTGGGCAACTGGAAGTCACTAAAGGGTTTTAAGTAGAAGGGTTATATATTAATATTCTCCCTGAAAGTATGGGGGGTTGGATGTGAGGAGGTCATGAATCATGGTTTAATTCTTTGTGTGTGTGTGGGGGGGTACAGGGATAGAATCCAGGATTCATAAATGCTAGACAGGCACTTCACCATTGAGCTACATCCGCAGCCCATCACTGTTCTAATTTTTTTAAGTTTTTTTTTTTTTTTTTTTTTTAAAGAGGGAAAGTGAGAGACAATCAACCTTTCATTGCTCCAACACTTCATTGTATCCATGGTGCTGGAGTTCGAACCCATGTCCTCCTGCATGCCAAGCAAGCGCCATAACCAACCACTGAGCCACCACTCAAGCTCCACTGTTCTAATTTAAATAACCAATTAGTCTCTACAGCCTTATTCATTTTAAAAAGAAACATTTGTCTTTTTTTCTTTATTTTTCCTCTCTTTTTTTTTTGGTGGTGTGCTCAGGATTGAACCCAGGGTCTCACACATTTTAAGTAGGTACTCTTCCATCAAGCTGTATCCCCCAGCTGTTTACTTATTTTTAAATAGAAATAAATTGGATAAAAAAAAAAAGAATTAGGGCTGGAGCTGTGACTCAGTGGTTATGGTGCCTGCCTTGCATTTGTGAGCATGCGTGAGTACTCAAGTTCAAACCCCAGCACCATGTATACAACAAAGTGTCAGAGGAATGAAAGCCATGTGAAAAACTAAATAAAAATTGCTGCTTTCTTTTTCTCTCTCTCTCTCACTGTCCCTCCCTCTCTTAAAAAAAAAGAGATCAAAATCATAATAATAGCAGTGTACTGCTATAATGTATGTGTATGTGTTTTGCATATATATAAATCTAAGCTCTTCGTATTTAAAAACAAGTTCTATAATCTTTTGTTTTCAGTTTTTGTCAAAAGAAACGAATTACTGTTTACTGTATCATGAATATGTATGTGAACTTTTTGTTACATTTAAAGAGAATGCTAACTGATAAGTCTTACACAAATCAGTTTTTTTTTCTAATTTATGCACTTACCAACACAACTGGATTGTGTCTCGGTATGGCAATTTAAAGAGCATTACTGAGAAAAATCAAATGACCTACCTGTCAGCTAATGAAAAAAAAAAGCTTCCAAGGTATATTGTATCAGCCAGTTTTAGGATACAAAAGGTGTTCAGTCCTTTGTGCTTTGTGTAGAAAGGGTAGCTGCTATTTAACCTGACCCAGAGGCATGTGTTGTTGTACCCTAAACCAAGCATGGCGCCTGCTTGTCTGACCTTGGAAATAAAAGTTTGAGTTACTATATATGAACTAGCTGCTTTATTTATTTATTGTGTGGTGCTAGAGATCAAACCCGGGGTCTCATGGATGACCAGGTATGTGCTCTTATCACTGAACTACACCTCAGCCCTCTGTGTTGTATTTTTAAATGTTTATTGATATATTAATAAAGAAAAGAAACTGTTATGCTGGCTTAGAATATTTCAACAAGGGGCTGGAGCGGTGGCTTGGCAGTTACAGCGCTTGCCTGGCATACGCAAGTACACGGGTTCAAACCCCAGCACCCACATACATAACTAAGTGTCAGAGCAACGAAAGCCATGTGAAAAACTCAGTAAAAATTGATTCTCTTTGTCTCTCACTGTCCTTCTCTCTTTAAAAACAAAAACAAAAACAAAAAAAAACAATGCCTGTAATTGATAAATTTTAAAAGTATATCATAGGGCTGGAGTGGTGGCTCAGTGGTTATGGCGTTTGCCTGACATGCATGAGGATGCCGGTTCAAACCCCAGCACCACATACACAACGAAGTGTCAGAGCAATAAAAGCCACATAAAAAAAAAAAAAAACTAAATAAAACTGATACTCTCTTTCCCTCTCACTGTCCCTCTCTGTTTAAAAAAAAATAAAGTATATCATATACACATAAGCCACAAAATTTTAAAAGTTCAAGTATGAATAGCATCGATACTATCCCCTGCTACCCATTCCCCCTCCTAAGAGGCAGCTGCGTTACCAGTTTCTTTGAGTTCTGCTCATGTGTGATCTTCCTGTACACACTGCACATGCGTGTTTAAACAGATGGTGGGGCACTGTACACAATCGTCTGCAGCATGCTGATTCCACTCTGCTTTATTGCCTTTATATTTTGCCTGATATTCCTTAGTTTTCTTCTGTGTCATTTTAAGTGCTGTTCTTTCCTAAAATGTCCCTCTGTTTTGTCTTCTCAAATCTTAGCTTATTGCCAACTTCTGTAACACCCTTTCAATGATCTCTTCTGTACTAACGTCTTTTTTTTTAAATAGTTGTTTTGTAATTTGCCAATTATTTGATAAGTTTATGAATGGTGGAACATGCTCATATTTTTCTGTGATATTCTCCCAACACAGTTGTTTGGATATATTATTAGATATTCAGTAATCATTTGGTGGGAGTAATGATGATATGTAACTGTTCAGGTAACCAAATCTGAGTGTCATATTTTGAACATAACCTTTTACTTGTTAATTTCTGTTGCTATTTTCATGTCTGGGTTTTTACTAATTATATTTTTGAAGAGTTTTTATATAAATGCAAAATTTCTTCATCATAAGACAGCCTTGTAACCTCTTAAATAATTTTTCATTTTTACATGCACATTTTATTTGATTATATTTTTTCTTTTTGTTTATTTTGTCCTTTTTTTAACCTCCTCTATTGCATAGAGAAGCTGCAACCAGTTTTGCAATTTTCCAAGTCACAAACGGACGTCTATAATGATAGTACTAACTTGACATGCCGAAATGGACATCTTCAGTCAGGTAGGTTTAGGTTAACTAACATAAATTAATAAAAGCTTGCATACAAAGTAGAGTCTTAGTTAACCTGATAACATTGTTTTGCTTTTATAATGGAAGATTGAATGGTTTTTTGTGTTCATAGGACTGTGTTGAAAAAATATATATATATCTCTATCATTCATAGAGTATGAACATGTAAAAATATGATAGATCCAATTTGCACATTTTTGCACATTTTACAACTTCCAGTTTTTGAGATTATGAGTGTACACTCTCTTAAATGATTAAAATGGTCTTATCTATTGCATTTTAAGTTTTTGTATTTTTTTCATAAATAGCCATACCAATTATTTTGTGAAAGTTTTGGTTGTTTTCAGGGAGAGTACTTGGGATTAAACCCAAGGGTTCTTTACCACTGAGCCACATCCTCAACCCTTTTGATTTTTCATTTTGAGGCAGGGTCTCTCCAAGTTGCTTAGATCCTCACTAAGTTGTTGAGGCTGGCCTCAAACTTGTGATCCTTCTATCTGAGCCTCCTGAGTCACTAGGCTTATGGCATGCACCACCATATCAGCTTTTTGCGAAAGTTTAAGACAAAATTTAATTTTTCTTTGTTACGTTACAATTTTCATAGCATTTTAGTTTTTATATATTTTATACATGAATGTTTTAGAAAAAATTTGAAGCATCACATTGAGCATTACATAATATTATAATATTAATTTTTATTTGGTTTTTCATGTGGCTTTTGTTGCTCTGACACTTTGTTGTCTACGTGGTGCTGGGGTTCAAACCCACATAGTTGTGCATGCCAGGCAAGCGCTATAACTGCTGAGCCACTGCTCCAGGCCCTTGTTTTTGCTTTTTTGTCATGCTGGGAATGGAACTCAAAATTTCATTCTTGGTAGACATGCTATGCACCACGTAGCTATTCCCCCAGCCCTTTTAGCTAGTTTTACTACTTTTTCAGCTATAGTTTCATGTCCAGGGCTTAAATTTTATTGAAGTAAATATTACTTTGTTCAAATTATAGTAGAAAAGCCTTCGGTTACACTGTAAGACAGCTGCCTTTTTTATTCAACTTTGAGGTTTTAATAGAGAAGAGGCAGAATATATGGATTTCTGTGAACAGAATGGTTGGTCATCAACTCTTTTTCCTTCTGGCACTTCTACCTTTAAGGAGTTCTCACTGTAATTTAGTTTTGAGTACCGAGTCAGTGACTCTTCTGCCCGTTCTTTCCTGTGTCTAATTTAAAATGCCATTTCAAGTACATGTATAAGTATTTTGTGTGTCTGCTTAGAATGGCTGTGAAGGGCTGGCATTTTCATAAGGAACTTTAAAACAGAAATATAAGACTGTACCAATTATAAATAGTTAAATTTCCAAAGTACGTATTTGAGATGTTAATAATCTTATTAGGAAAAACAGTGAAATCTTTCTAGCTTTGAAGAGCTAGTGTGCCTTTCCCTGGTTTACTTGATTGTCTTCTGTTTCATTGCGCATGCTGGATCCCATTACATTTTCCTGCCATGCCAGAAAAGGGAAGAAAAGGCAGCATTTTCCTCGTGGCACTAATTTTTAAAAAATGAAAATATTGTCTTATTTCAAATCCCAATAATCTGTCCTACTAATTCGATGTTCTGGTTGGAGGGGCCTTAACTTCACAGCTAATTTATACAGTGCTAATAATGTTTGATGTGCATTAATCCCTCGTGAATGAACTGTTTCTTTCAGAACTAATTTATTAGTATCACTCACTTGTGGAACACTATGTGGTATTTTAATTGAATGAGTTATTTTACCTCTGTTAGTAAGTAATTATACCAGCCAGTTTATTACTACAATGTATAATCTACAGTGTCCAGTTTTTAACTCAAAATTACTGGACATTGAAAGAAATGAGGAAAGTGCCAGGCATGGTGATACATGCCTATACTCCCAGTGACTTTAGTCACTGAGGCAGGGAAATCACAACTTCAAGGTTAACCTGGGTAACTTACTGAGATCCTGTCTCAAAATTAAAAGGGATGGTGATGTAGCTCAGTGATAGAGCACCCCTCAGATCAATCCTCAACACAGGAAGGAAGGAAGGGAAGGGAGTGAAGAAGAAAGGAAGACACTTGAGGAAAAAAATTTTTCAATAGAAATTGTGTTGCCTCAGATGTTGGATTTAGCAGAAAAAGACTCTAAAGCAGCTATTATTAAATATAGTCAAAGTATTTAGAAGGACTCAGCAGATGATGTAAACTAAATAGTAATAATAATGGAGGGGCTGGAGCAGTGGCTCAGCAGGGCAGTTATGGCGCTTGCCTGGCATGTGCAAGTAAAATTACACAAGTTGAAACCCCAGCACCCACGTACACAGCTAAGTGCCAGAGCAACGAAAGCCATGTGGAAAACTCAATGGAAATTGATTCTCTCTGTCTTTCTGTCTCTCACTGTCTTTTTCTCTTTGGAAAAAAAATAATGGAAATTCTTGAATCTGGGAGTATGGCTGTAGCTCAGTGGTAGAGCACTTGACTAGCGTGCATAAGACTCTGGGTTCTGTCGCCAGCACTGCAAAAAGAATTGAAAATAATGGATATTCTAAAGTCGTAAAGTATGGTTGCTAAAATGAAAAATGTGCTACTTAGCCTCAACAAATTTAGAGTATTTAAAGAATGCTACAGTGACATTGAACCTAGATCAATAGAAATTACTAAATCAGTTGATTCCTCTAGTGTCAGGAAGCAGATTAATGGTTGTCAGGGACTGACAGTGTGGTGGTGACAAGTACCAGTGAACATGAGGAAACTTTCGGCTGGGATGGAAACATTTTATTTCCTTTCTTTTTTTAAGAGAGGGGGACAGGGGTTGGGGATTTAGCTCAGTGGCAGAGCGCTTGCCTAGCATGCGCAAGGCCCCGAGTTCAGTCCTCAGCCCTGAAAAAAAAAAAAGAGAGGGGAGGGGGACAGTGAGAGAAGCAATTTTTATTATAGTTTTTCATGTGACTTTCATTGTTCCAACAATTTGTTGTGTAGTTGGTGCTGGGGTTCGAACCTGCGTCCTCATGCATGCCAGGCAAGCAGTGTAATCGATGAGCCACCGCTCCAGCCCTCATTTTATTTCTTAATTTAGTGCTCTTAGAGAAAGAGAGAGAGAATCAATTTTATTTTTTCATCTGGCTTTGTTTCTCCAACACTTAGTTGTGCATGTGGTGCTAGGGTATACATGTAAGGCAAGCACTCTACTACAGAATACATCCTCAAGCCCTTTTTTTTTTTTGACATAGGGTCTTGCTTAGTTATCTGATGTGATCCTCCTGTCTCAGTCTTCTAAGTGCCTGGCCTTACAGGTGTGCACTAGCACGCCCAGCAACTCTTTTAGCCTTTCTGTCTAAAAATGCTTTCATTCTTATGTGACAGGTCACTTTTCTTTCTCTTAACATTTTAAACATGCTTTATTGTCTAATGATATTTGTTATTTTTGATGAAAGATTTGCTACCATTCTTATTGTTGTCCCTTGTGGAAATTTCAGTCCATAGTTTCAGGGTTGTGTACTTTTTATCTGAAGAAATTGGTCATTTTCCTTTTTTTCCTCTGAAATAAATGCTGTTTATTATTACCCTAGACAGATATTTTTCCTCCAACATTTGGGCTTTTGTTCAAGTTTTTCCCTTTTAGGGGCCTGGAGCAGTGGCTCAGCAGTTACGGCGTTTGCCTGGCATGTGCAGGGATTTGGGTTTGAACACCATTACCATATACATACTTGAAGGGTCGGAGCAATGAAAGCCACATGAAAACTAAAATAAAATTGATTCTCTGTTTCTCTCTCACTGTCCCTCTCTCTTTCTGGAATGCTTTCCTGCTTCTTTCCAAAGGTCAGTATCTAATCAGCTCCTTTAGTGTAGCTTTCAGAATGTTACATTAATGTACCAAAAAAATACTTTCAATCAACTTTATTCTGAAGTTCCCTTATTTTTGAGTTGTCTTATTGTTTGAGTATACATTTGCTAATTATTATAAATTGTATTTGTCCTGTTTCTTTTCTGTAGAATGAATCTGTTTTTGTAGATATGGATCATATTTCTATTTTTTTTCTTCACATAGTATACTGTGCATATTGCCCATTTGATAAACTGGTATTTGCAATATTGGACTCAGGGCACTTTACCCTGGAGGCTCATCTCCAGCTCTTTTTAATTTTTAATTTAAGGTAGGGTCTTACCAAATTGCTAAAGGCTTACATCAAACTTAACATCCTCCTGCCTCATCCACTCCAGTTTCTGGGCTTACAGGGGTACACCACTGTGCCCAACTACCTGTTGATTTAATGAAGTGGGTTTTAATCTTGAAACCTTGAGTTAGGGATAGTTTCAGCTTCTATTGTGACTAATATAATTCCAGAATTCATAGTCATTTATGTCCTAGAAATAATCCAAGGTAATATACAGTGGGTCTGCAGTGATCTTCAGGATTGTTGTAAATTTGATTATCATAATATAATTGAATGACTCAAAGTTGATCTAGTATTTGATTATTTTGTGTAAGTGGTCAAAACTCTCTTGTCTCAATGCTGAATATATTTTTAAAAAATTCAGTCTCAATGTTAAGAATCTCATTGTTGGTTATCCTGAATATAGGGTTTAACCTTTAAAACCTGAATTTTATTTTACTCCTTCTGATTTTATTTATTTATATACACACACACACATACACACACACACACACACACACACACACACACACACACACACATATATATATATATTTAAGAGAGAGGGACTGAGAGAGAAAGAGAGAATCAATTTTATATAATTTTTCATGTTGCTTTTGTTGCTCCGACACTTAGTTGCGTACGTGGTGCTGTAAACCTATGTCCTAGCGCATGCCAGGCAAGCGCTGTAACTGCTGAGCCATCACTGCAGCCCTCTTTCTGATTTTATAACCTGAGAGAAGTTATTTGGTTCTCTAAATAAATAGCATGCTTCCTTATACCACTTTAGAGCACTTAGTTTCCTTAAACCATATTAAGGGATCTGATGACAAAAGTAAAACAGGCTTTTGTCTTTTCTCTTGACCAATCTAATTTGTTCATTGATTTAACATTTTTATTTATAGTAAATAATGCTGTTAATAATCACTGATGTTGGCTGAGTGGTTACAGCACTTGCCTGGCATACGCTAGGACACAGGTTCAAACCCAGCACCACACACAACGATGTGTTGGAGCAACAAAAGACACATGAGAAACTAAATAAAATTGATTCTTGCTTTTTTCTCACTCTCACTGTCCCTCTCTCAAAAAAACAAAAACAAAAACAAAACACTGATGTGTGCTGTGTAAATATAAAAATATTATTTAGAAGTACTGAGATTTGGTCACATGTCGTGATATATACCTATAATTCCAGTGACTCTGGATGCTAATGCAGGAAGATCTCAAGTTCAAAGCCAGCTTCAGCAACTTAGGCCTTAAGTTACTTAGCAAAACCCTGTCTCAAAATAAAACGTAAAAGAAGGGCTGGGGTGTGGCTATGGCTCAGTGGTTAAGTGCCCCTGGAACCAAAACAAACAAAGTATTGAGATTTCAACATTTTGAAAAACCTATA
Organism: Aplodontia rufa; assembly: GCA_004027875.1. Taxonomy (NCBI): domain Eukaryota; kingdom Metazoa; phylum Chordata; class Mammalia; order Rodentia; family Aplodontiidae; genus Aplodontia; species Aplodontia rufa. The sequence goes on along the minus strand of PVKS010001438.1, from coordinate 128,055 downwards.
ATTTATGTAGAAGAGTAACACAGGACTGGTAGCCTTTTGACTTAATCAGATACATTCTATTATTGTTTATTTACATATGTACTACACATAAAATACTTGGTGTATTATAAGTTACAACTTGATACTTTTATAATTAAAATAATTTAATTTAAAAAATTCTTTTAGTGGGCATATGTTGGACTTTCATAGTAGTTTATAGTCATGAAAGCTTGGAACCAAAATAGAGGAGTGCTATTTTTTCCTGTGTATAATATATCTCTAATGACTGCATTTTGTTTCTTAAGAATTTGGGAGCTTTATTTGCTTGAAATCCTCTTCCTTTCCCCATAAATGAATGTTTTTCTTCTTAGAAATGTATTTCTTCATATAAAAATTGGAATGTACATCAGGAAAGGAAAAACCTAATAACCATAATTCTATTCACCCATTGCAAACCACTGTGAACACATTGGTCTTGTTCTGATTGAAATCTTTAAGTATTTCTGATTGTAAAAAGAAATATAAGCCTGGGTTTTGCAAATTTTTACTTGTCTTTATTAATAGTTTATGTAATTTTTAGCCACTATTTTCTAATCATGATTTTTTTTCTTGATAGAAAGTGGAGCTGTTCCAAAAAGAAAAGATCCCTTAACACATACTAGTAATTCACTGCCTCGTTCAAAAACAGTTATGAAAACTGGATCCACAGGTCTTTCGGGTCACCACAGAGTACCTAGTTGTAGTGGTTTATCCATGGTTTCTGGAGCAAGACCGGGACCTGGTCCTACAGCTGCCATGCATAAGGTATTTTAATACAGCAACTTTAATTGCTATGCTTATACAAGTAGAAACTTTTATGTTATACCTGCTTAGGTTTCATATATATACTTTACAGAATTGATGTTTCCACAAAGTTGTATATATATGTATATATGTATATATATATTTTTGTTTTTTAAAGAAAGAGAAAGAGAGAGAGGAAGAGAGTGAAAGAGAAAATCAGTTTTATTTATTTTTTCATCGGACCTTTGTTTCTTCAACACTTAGTTGTGTACATGGTGCTAGGGTTTGAACCTGTGTCCTTGTGCATGCCAGGCAAATGCTCAAACCACTGAGCCATTGTTCCAGCCTCTGTATAATATGATATTACTTTTTTTTTTTTTTTAAGAGAGGGACAGTGAGAGAAAGAGGGAATTAGTTTTTATTCAGTTTTTCATGTGGCCTTTGCTGCTGTGACATTTCATTGTGTATGTGTTGCTGGGGTTCGAAAACTTATCCTCACACATGCCAGGCAAGCACTGCAACTGCTGAGCCACCTGTCTGGCCTGCCCACATAATATTTTTAATCTACAAGGGCATCTTGCTATGAAAAAAGCAAAATTTTTAAACCCCTTTTAGACCAAAATGGGCATTTTATGTTGTGTTCATTTTTCCAGCCTATTGAATGTATATATATCTAAAAATGACTTTAAATTTATATATATTACTTTCTTTCTTTTTTTTTTTTTTTTTAAAGAGAGAGAGGGACAGAGAGAGAGAGAATTTTTATTTAGTTTTTCATGTGGCCTTCATTGCTCCAAGACTTCATTGCATATGTGGTCCTGGGGTTTGAACTCGGGTACTCGTACAAGCTGGGCAAGCGCAGTAACCACTGAGCCACTGTTCCAGCCCTATATATTACTTTCAAAGTATTTTTTAAAGTACTTCAGTTTAAATACATATTAATAAGGATCAAAATTGTATGAATATATGGTTCTGGAACTTTTTTTTTTTTTTCATAAAGAGAGGGAGAGTGAGAAAGAACCAATTTTATTTAGTTTTTCATCTGGTTTTCATTGCACTGACACTTAGTTGTGTATGTGGTCCTGGGGTTCAAACCTGGGTCTTCATGCGTGCCAAGTAAGTGTGATACCACCTAAGCCACCAGCTCCAGACCCTGTAAGCTATTTCTTAATAGTAGCTGAATCTCTTGGGATAATATCTTTGTAAATTCACTTCATGCCAAATGTTGCTTTATAGTGATTATCCTTTTACCTTGGTTTTAATATATAATATTTGGAGTTTTATTTCTTTTTTCCTATTTTTAAAGCTTGAATTCTGTAAACTTAAAGGTTAATTAACATGTGAAAAAATGTAAATGATAGGTTGTGTTTTCACATTAAAATTTTATATCCTTAATTTAAGGGTACTACAAAACCAAATAGAACAAACAAGCCTTCTACCCCTACAACTGCTCCTCGTAAAAAGAAAGATTTAAAGAATTTTAGAAATGTGGACAGCAACCTTGCTAACCTTATAATGAATGAAATTGTGGACAAGTAAGTTTCATCATCTAAATAAAGTATTTTATTTTACAGTTTCTATATTTAAATGTTTTATGGATAAAACATATCATGGTAAAATAGCAAATACTTTGTTGATTTACATTCTTAATTTTTTAAATCAATTTTTATTGAGTTTTTCACATGGCTTTCGTTGCTCTGACACATAGTTGTGTACGTGGGTGCTGGGGTTTGAACCTGTGTACTTGTGCATGCCAGGCAAGCGCTATAACCGCTGAGCCACCGCTCCAGCCTCGATACTTAATTTTTATACTAGTTTTCGACTAAATACAGAAAATCATTTTTGCTAATTTAACTGTGGTTTCATAGTTTACTTAAAATGACTATACTTCATAAAAGTTCTACTTCATATTATAATAACCATATTTCTATTGTGAAATTGACTGAGGTTCTGTTTCTTAGTGGAACAGCTGTTAAATTTGATGATATAGCTGGTCAAGAGTTGGCAAAACAAGCCTTGCAAGAAATTGTTATTCTTCCTTCTCTGAGACCTGAGGTAAGGACTTTATTATATTGTCACTTTTCTGTAATACCATCCATTACTAAATCTGTTGTAGTAGTAAGTGTTTGGGCAGTGCTAAAATGAGTAATACATATAAGATAATGGTTGATTTAGTTTGTTTGTTTGTTTGTTTTTTTTAAAGAGAGAGGGACAGTGAGAGAGACAGAGAAAGAGAAACAACTTTATTTAGTTTTTTACATGGCTTTAGTTACTTCAACACTTAGTTGTGTACGTGGTGCTGGGGTTTGAACCCGGGTCCTCGCGTCTGCTAGTCAAGCGCCGAAACCGCTGAGCTACCGCTCCAGCCCCCTGATTTAGTGTTTTCAAAAAGACAAATTAAGGCTGGAGCAGTGGCTCAACAGTTGGAGTGCTTGCCTGGCATGCCTGAGAACCCAGGTTCAAAACCCAGCACCATATATACAACTAAGTATTGAAGAAGCAAAGGTCAGATGAAAAACTAAATAAAGTTGATTTCATTTTTTTCTCTCTCTTTGAAAAAAAAAGACAATATTAGCAACTGATATTGGGCATTATTATAAGAAGAGAATGAATATGAGTGCCTAATTCCAAATCCTTTTTTTTTCCCCCATTGGTACTGGGTATGGAACCAGGCACTTTGCCACTGAGCTACATCCCCAGCTCTTTTATTTTTTATTTTGAGACAGGTCTCGCTAAGTTGTTTAGGTCCTCTACATTGCTGAGGCTAGCCTCAAGCATGGATCCTCCTGGCTCATTCTTCTGAGTTGCTGGGATTACAGATGTGCACCACTGGGCTTGGCCCAAATACATAGTTACTTTTATTAGAAAAGTGGATAGTATGGGGTTAGGGATTTAGCTCAGTGGTAGAGCACTTGCCTAGCATGTGCAAGGCCCTGAGTTCGGTCCTCAGCCCTGAAAAAAGAAAAGAAAAAAAAAGTGGATAGTATGGTAGAATATTTTTATGAAGATGAGAGATTTAAAATTATGATACAAAAATCACACTAGAGAGAAGGGAAATTAAGATAAAATAATTCTTTAAATGTTTAAGTTTGAAGAATAATCTTTAAAAATTATTTTCAAGAGTATTGAATTATAAAATAGATGGGGAGAGCAAGTGAGTTGTGTGTAAGGTTCTAACCTTCTGTCTTGTATTTGTTGGAGTCATTAAGGAAGGTGAGTAATCTTACAGTTGGTAATTATTTTGTTTTTCCATACTTTGCACTATTTTGGGTTTTTGAAATTTATAGTTGCATATTTAGTGCTCTTACAGTGATATTGCCAAAGATAAATCTGACCATTTTGGGGATTGTTTTTCTCTTTGAACATTCAAATCTTAGGGACTCAAATCGGAAACATCTAGTGGAAATACAGATATGTGGCACATTGTGAAAATGCACATGCACTTTTATTTTATTTTATTTTTATTTTTATTTTTCTTAAAGTAAGGACAGTGAGAGAAAGAGAGAGAGAGTCAATTTTTATTGAGTTTTTCACATGGCTTTCATTGTTCTGATACTTATTTGTGTACTTGGGTGAAGGGATTTGAACTCGTGTACTTGCGCATGCCAGGCAAGTGCCATAACCGCCGAGCCACCGCTCCAGCCCCGATAGATGCACTTTTAAATGAATGTGCAAAAATTGTGTGGCTCTGTTTTTTCATAGTATGAGTCATTCACATACTACCTTTATGGTGTTTATCATTTATGTATTTACTGTTATAGAAGTTACTGCATATTTTTCAAGTTCACTCTCTCTATTTTACTTGTTACTCATTCCAAGGACATGAAATGACCTGTTTGATGTGCTAAATGTTTATTAATACTCAATAAAATTGAGAATTATTAAAATAGAATTTGACTTCTGTGAATCAGATTTAAGTCATGTATGATATGAAACATCATAGCTTATATATTCAGCTAACAATTTTCCGGAGTCATATAAAAGTAGTAAATTCTGTAAACTCAATATTGACAAAAAATAAAGCTTGTTAAAAAGTGCGTCATATAATTTATAAACCTTGAAAGAAATCAGGATAGTCTTTTTCTTTCTTTCTTTTTTTTTTTTTAAAGAGAGAAGGACAGTGAGAGAGAGAGAGAGAGAAAGAATCAGTTTTATTTAGTTTTTCATGTGGCTTTCGTTGCTCCGAGATTTCACTGTGTATGTGGTGCTGGGATTTGAAACTGTATACTCATGCATGCCCAGCAAGCGCTGTAACCCTTGAGCCACCCGTTCCAACCCCAAAGAGAATAGTCTTAAAGACCTAAGGTGATTTGCTCAAGAGTACAGTTAAGTGGTAGACCTAGCAAACAAAATAAGCATCCCACGATTAGAACTGCCTCCCTAGGGTTTGGAGGTGTAGCTCACTGGTAGGGAATTTGCCCCACATACATAAAGCCCTGGGTTCATTCCCTAGTACAACAAAGAAAATGAAATGAAATAAAACAGTGAGGGTATTACTAAAGAAGTGCTTGGGCTGTGCTGGAAGTTATTCAGCTTTTGTTTTAACAGTGCCCTTAGAGAATACATCTGAGGTAGAAAGAATAGTCAACATATAAATTTGTATTTAGGCCGTATTTCCAGTAGTGAAATAATGTGCTGTTAAGAAGCTGGAATAAGGGGCTGGAGGGGTGGCTCAGCGGTTTCGTCGCTTGCCTGGCAAGCACAAGAACCCGGATTCAAACCCCAGCACCACATACACAACTGAGTGTTGGAGCAACGAAGGCCTTGTGAAAAACTAAATAAAGTTATTTCTCTCGTTCTCTGTCTCTCTCACTGTCCTTCTCTCTTTAAAAAAAAAAAAAAAGAAGCTGGAATAATGTAAAAATGCTAGTTGTTAGTTACTTCAAAGAAAATTGAGCAACCTGTCCTTAGAAATAGAAACCTTAGTAAATTGAGAGTTAAAGAAGCACAGGATTGGTGCTAGACCAGTAGCTCAGCAGTTATGGCGCTTGCCTGGCATGCGCAAGGACACTGATTCAAACCCTAGCACCATGTACACGATGAAGTGTTGAAGTGTTGGAGTAACAAAAGCCACATGAGAACTAAATAAAATTGATATTCTTTCTCTCTCTCTGTCTCTCTCTCTCCTCTGTCTTTAAAAAAAGAAGACAAAGAAAAGCAGCATAGGATTAGTGGAGAGCCAGGATCCCTCAGGGCATATATTCTGGTGTACAACTGTCTGTAGATTTTTGCCACTCCTGCCAAATAGAACATTATTTTTCTTCTAGTTTAGGTTATCAAAAAGGGAATGTTATTGTCCTAGCTCAGCTGTTGATAGTAGATACATAAATGCGACATGGTAAGACTTACCACATAAAGTGCCTTTACTTATACAAAAAAAAAAAAAAGAAGAAGAAATTTATTCCTAATTCCCAATAGTAGGAAGCTTGCATGGACTACAATAGGGACAGGGTTAGGTTCTTTTAGGAAACTGGGGTTGGATGTGGCAGGCAACATGATGGATTTCATTTTTTAATATGCTGGAATTTTCATTTCAGTGTGGAAACAATCATAATTAAGTTACCTAACCAAAAAAATTTTTTATTTAGTGTTTTAAAGGGAGAGGCAGAGAGAATCGATTTTATTTATTTTTTTCATCTGGCCTTCGTTTCTCTGACATTTAGTTGTGTACGTGGTGCTGGAGTTTGAACCTCAGTCCTTGCACATGCCAGGCAACCACTTTAAACACTGAGCCACTGCTCCAGTCCTACAGAAACCGGTTTTAGTTGGAGCAGTGGCTCAGAGGTTATGGCACTTGCCTGGCATGCGTGAGGACACAGTTTCGAACCCAAACACACCACATACACAACAAAGTGTCAGAGTAATGAAAGCCAAATAAAAAATGAAATTGATATTCTCTCTCTCTCTCTCTCTCTCTTTCTCTCACTCACTGTCCCTCTCTCTCTTTATAAAGAAAAAAACTGGTTTTAAGGAGATAAACAGTAGTAAAGATACTCATTTGAAGAGCTGGACATGGCGGCAGCACACCTATGATTCCAGCTACTTGGGGGTCTGAGGCAGGAGGATGGCAAGTTCTTCAATGCCTGCCTTGGGCAACTTGATGAGACCCTGTCTCAAAAACTGAAGGGGTTGGAGCTCAGTGGTTAAGGTGCTTGTCTAACAAGCACAAGTACGCCAGTTTGAACCCTAGCATTACATACACAACGAAGTGTTGGAGCAAGAAAGACCAGATGAAAAAATAAGTAAAATTGATTCACCTTTCTCTCTCTTAAAAGAAGAAAAAAAAAAAAACAAAATAACAAGTTCTGCTCTATGAAAGGTAACTAAGAGAATGAAAAGACACTCCATATGATAAAGGACTACTATCTAAAATATACTCAGGCCTTCCCTTTTTGTTTTTTCTTCCTGGTACTGGAGATTAAACCAAGGGCCTCATGCATGGTAGGCAACCTGTTTACCATGTAGCGACATCTCTAGCATTAGCTCTCCCATACACGCATCTTTAAAATTTTTAGACAAAATGACAGTACATTGCCCAGGCTGGCCTCAGACTTGATGTCCTCCTTCTTTAGCTTCTCAAGTAGCTGGGATTATAGACATGCACCACCACCTGGCACTAAGACCTTTAAAACTCAATAATAAGAAAGCAGTTGATCCAATTAATAAATAAACAGAAGATCTAAACATACACCTTACCAGATGGCAAGTAAGTTTATGAGAATATGCTTAACACATTAGGACAACAACAAGAAGGCACTATTGTATTGTTTTACAATTACTCAAGTCCAAAACACTGACAACACAATTCTGGAAAGGATATGGAATACCAAGAACTCAGGTTTGTTGCAGGTGGGAATATAGTATGGTGAAAACTACTTTGGTGGGTTTGGGGATTTAGCTCAGTTGCAGAGCGCTTGCCTAGCATGCGCAAGGCCCTGAGTTCAGTCCTGAGCCCTGAAAAAAAAAAAAAAGAGAGGGGAGGGGGACAGTGAGAGAAGCAATTTTTATTATAGTTTTTCATGTGACTTTCATTGTTCCAACAATTTGTTGTGTAGTTGGAAAACATTTTAGCAGTTTCTTACAAAACTATAGACACTCTTACCATGTAATCCAGCATTCCTGATCCTTTTTGGTTATCTGAATAACTTCAAAACTTACATCTACACAATACCACATGTATGTTTCTAGCAGCTTTTTTCTTTTGAGATGGGGTTCTTGCTATTTGCCCAATATGACTTCAAAACCACAGTCCTCTGGAGTAGTTGAGATTGCAGGTATGTATCAGTTTAGCAGCTTTATTTGGAATTTCCAAAACTTGGAAACAACCAAAATCACTGTCAGGAGGTTAAAGGATAAACAGACGTATAATGGAGTATTAGTCAACTGTAAAAAAAAAAAATGAGTTATCAAGCCACAAAAAGACATTATTAAATGCATATTACTAAATGATAGAAGTTAATCTGAAAAAGCTGCATTCTGTATGATTTCACCTACTGACATTCTGGAAAAGGCAAATCTACGATCAGGGTTCATGGAGAGGTAAGGAGTGATGAATGAAGAGGTGAACCATGGGGATTTTTAAGGGCAGTGAGACTCTACTGTACGATTCTTGAATGGTGTTATATGTTTGTCAAAATTGATAGAATGTACATTTAGAGTGAACACTAATGTTGACTGTGGTCTTTAGTTAATAATAATATATCAGTGTTGGTTCATTAGTTGTAACAAATATACCACACTAATAAAAGATCTTAATATAAGGGAAAATTGGAGAACCAGAAGCGTTATGTGCAAATCTTGTATTTTCTGCAAACAAAAACTATTTTTTAAAAATTGAATATCAGGGGGCTGGAGCGGTGGCTCAGCGGTTTCGGCGCTTGCCTGACAAGCATGAGGACTTGGGTTCAAACCCCAGCACCACGTACACAACTAAGTTTTAGAGCAAGTAAGGCCATGTGAAAAATTCAATAAAGTTGTTTCTCTCTTTCTCTGTCTCTCTCACTGTCCTTCTCTCTTTAAAAAAATAAAAAATAAAAAAATTGATTATCAGGTACTAGAGCAATGGCTCAGTGGTTATGGAACTTGCCTGGCATGGTGAGCAGGTGGTTTCAGTACCCAGCACTATGTACACAACAAAGAGTCAGAGCAACAAAAGTCACGTGAAAAATTAAAATAAACTTGATTCTCTCTTTCTCTCACTGTCCCTCTCTCTTTTGTCTTGGGGCTGGAGCACTTGACTGACATGCACAAGGTTCAAATCCTAGCACCACATACACAAATAAGTGTTGGAGAAACAAAGGCCAGATGGAAAAATAAATAAAATTGATTCTCAATCTCTCTTTCTCTCTCCCTCCCTCCCTCCATCTTTAAAAAAAGAAAGAAAACAAGAAGATAATACTTAAAATATCTGAAAAAAATTGTATCCAGAATCGCAGTTATGAACTAATACCTGTTTTTAAAGTTGTTTACAGGGCTTAGAGCTCCTGCCAGAGGATTGCTGCTCTTTGGTCCCCCTGGAAATGGGAAGACAATGCTGGTAATAAATCTTTTGAAAGAACTAAGTATTCTGTTGAGATATTAGGGCTAATATGATAAAAAGAAGCTTTACATTATCCTTGAGTCTAGTTTTGACTTATTTTTTGCTATGATATACTTCTCTTTAAGTTTTTAAGCTAGTTTTCAAAGCAGAAATAAATAGAAAACTGTGTTATCAGTATGTTTATGGTGTTTTAGAAGAACTTACCTGATTATATTGAATATCTAACTCTTAATTTTTTACTATCTTAACAACTTAATCAGTATGTTGTTGTTTGTTTGGAAAACACATATAGGGAAAGAATAATTTTTCCCTTAACTGTTTATCTTTCTCTAACCAGTTATCTTTCCATATGAAAGAAGAGAATAGCACCCCACCACCATCACACTACCTATTCCTTCTTAGAAGAGTGGGAAGAGACACAGCTCTTTCCAGAGTCTTGCCTTATAGCTGAGATGGCAGCATGTTTATTGCCATATGTTGGAAATTGTGTAATACCTTATATATTTTTAGAGAATGAATCTGTTCTAAAACTTAAATTGATCAAATGTGGCTATCTTTTTGAAGATATTGAACTAATACACTTGTTCTTCTGGTTTTAAAGGCTAAAGCAGTAGCTGCAGAATCTAATGCAACCTTTTTTAATATAAGTGCTGCAAGCTTAACTTCAAAATACGTGAGTGTTCTTTTTCTGGTGTTGTCGTGTTTTAAGTTAATGTCTAAACGTTACTATATATTAAGTACAAATGATAATAATGTTTCACAAAATATTTTCTGTCAATTTTTTTTTTCCAGGGCTGAGGACTGAACTTAGGGCCTTGCTTGTGCTAGGCAAGCGCTCTGCCACTGAGCTAAATCCCCAACCCCATTCTGTGAATTTCTTATCTATTATTTATATATAATGAATGTTAACATTCAAGATAGAGAATGTTAGTATGCACTTGTTAGGTCTCTTTAAAATTAGAATTGTGTATTACTTTTCTAGGGCTGCATAGCAAAGTACCATAAACTGGCTGGCTTAAATATCAGAAATTACTTGCTTTATAGATTTAGATTTAGCAGTCTGGAGGTCCAAGATCAAAGTGTTGGCAGAGCTGCTTCACTCTGAGGACTGTGAAGGAGAACAAGCAAGATGACTCTCTCCTAGCTTCTGGTCATTTGCTGGCAGTCTTTGTTATTTCTTGGCTTGGAGATTCATCGCTTTTTGCGGGGAAGCATAGGGATTGAACCCAGGGCCACTCTACCAGTGAGCTCCATCCCCTCTCTTTTCAGTTTTTTTTTTTTAATTTTTTTTATTTTTTGAGAAAGGATCTTGCTAAGTTCCCCCTACTGGCCTCAAATTTACAATCTGCCTGCCTCAGCCTCCCAATTCATTCATATTACAGTCCTGCACCACCACCCTTAACTAATGCATCTCTTTGCCCTCTTCCTTTATCTTCACATAGCATTATGCCTGTGCACATGTCTCTGTGTTCAGATTTCCACTATGTATGAGGATATAGTTATATCAAATTTGGGACTGCCCCTAATGGCCTCTACTTAACTTGGTCATCTGGAAAGACCTATTTCTACATAAGGGATAGGACTTCAACATGGTTTGGGAGGACACAATTCAAACCATAACAAATAGCGTCACTTTCCACTTCAATTTGAAGTAAAGTGGCTATCACAGGGATCTACCAGGTTTGAGAAGAAATAGACTAATTTTCTAAGCTGAGTATTTCTGGTTTTGATTTTTAACTAAAATGTAACACAAGACTTTCCATGTTATGAATTTCTTGTTTTACCCCATAATTTAGGTTTCTTTTGGCATTCACTTTTCTCTGACCCTATAAGTGGTATTCAGAGAAGAGCTTAGTCCAGTTTAGGGGTAATGCAAGCATAACTTCAGGGCATAGCAAAAATAATTTATATGGTGTGTAAAACTGATATATTGTAAAACTGTGAAATAGATAGTATTTGTCAAACCTTATATTGCTTTGTCTTTCTCTCCTCTTCCCTTCCTTTCCATTTGTTGCCCATTGATGTCTTAGTCTCTGCCCCTTATCAGAATGGTTTTTTGTTTGTAGGTTGGTACCAGGGATTGAATCCAGTGGCACTTAACCACTGAGCCACATCCCCAACCCTTTTTTGTTTCTTTTATTTTGAGACAGGGTCTCGCTAAGTTGATGAGGCTGGTTTGGACTTGTGATCCTCCTGCTTCAGCCTCCCAAGCTTGTAAGATCACAGGCATGTGCCACTGCACTTGGCCCTTATCCAACAAAGTCTTTATGGTTGAAAGTGTTTTGGCAAATTTACTTGAACTGAATTATGACTCTTAGATGAAAAAATATAATACCTATAATATTCTGGGATGATGGCATTTGATTATACATACTTGTTTCAAGTCTGTTTTCTTTAATCTTCATGATTTGTGAAACAATGTAAAATCCTCTATCTTAGTCCCTATTCCCATAATGAACTCATGGCAAGTTTGCTTTTAGGAAAGTTGAAGTGTTTAGACCATAATTTGGACAGTTCTACCAATACATTTTTTTCTTCTGTGTAACAGAAATATGCATTTTCTAATTTTTATAAATTGGATGTAATAAAGATCTTCTTATGAAACATCCTTTCTTTTTTTTTTTTTAAGAGTAGTTTTTTTTTTTTAAATAAAGAGAGAGAGGGACAGTGAGAGAGACAGAGAAAGAGAGAAACAACTTTATTTAGTTTTTCACATGGCCTTCGTTGCTCCAACACTTAGTTGTGTACGTGGTGCTAGAGTTTGAATCCGGGTCCTCGCACTTGCCAGGCAAGCACTGAAACCACTGAGCCACTGCTCCAGACCCATGAAACATCCTTTCAAACATAAAGGAATTTAATGTTATATCTGCTTTTTTTCCTCTTGATTAATTATCTTCTCATGGTCTCATATCAGTTTTTCAGTATGCTTAAGATATAAGGATATCTGAGTATTTTACCTCAGATGGGATCTAAATTTTAGAGACGTAGCATCATTTATTGTCATATAGCTGTTCTGTTTCTTGTGATATATCCTGAGAACTTTTTTGCAGAAACTTCCTCATAGTCGTGGGTGTTTGTGTCATTCAAATACTTAGATTTTTTTCCTACAAAAGAAAAAAAACAAAATACATTTACATATGTTTTGTTTGGTACTAGGAATTGAACCCAGGGTGCTTAACTGAGCAACATCAGCCACGTTGCCTTTATTTTTTATTTTTAATCAGGGTCTCACTGTGTTCCTTAGGCACTCACTAAGTTGCTGAGTCTAGTTATGAACTTGAAATTCTCCTGCCTCAGCCTCCTGATTCGCTGGGATTATAGATGTGCACTACCACACCTGGCCATAAGTTTCTTAATATACTAAATTATTGTTCAGCCTTGTTTATTGAATACATTGCATGTAGGAAAGTGTTTATATCGTCTGCATATAGCTCAGAGGATTATCACAAAGTGAATACACTTTATTCTAGTCAAGAAGTAGGACATTGGAAATTGAGGCAGGAGGCCAATCTGGACAGCTTACTGATACCCTATCTCAAAATTTTAGAAAAATGAGGGAGGGCTGGGAGCATAACTCAGTGGTAAAGCACCCTTGAATTCAATCCTCAGTACCAAAATATATAAATAACCAACTAGTTTGTGCAAAATCCTAAGTAAATGGTCTGTTTTCTAAAATTATAAGGGACAGTTCAGTAACACACACTTCTACTCCCAGTTCTTCCTAGCAAATCTTTAGTTGTTGTGAGCAAGAGAAATTCAAGTCCTAGGTTCTAGGTTGTCAATCATGAAGTTTAGAGAACAGGAATCATGTTGCATTTCATGGATATAATAATACATATACCTTGTTTTAGGTGGGAGAAGGTGAGAAATTGGTGAGAGCTCTTTTTGCTGTGGCTCGAGAACTTCAACCTTCTATAATTTTCATAGGTGAGAGCATTTTCCCACTTGCTTAGTTGAATACATGTGAAGTTCCCCTTTCCAAATATGAAAGGTGTGGCAGAAAGACTGTTCAGAAGCAGAAGTTGCAGGAAGGACAAAGCACAGGCTGTGGTGAGCTCACTAGAGGCCATGTTGTTGGCTGAGGGTGAGCTGTGCTCAGCCACCTCCCTGTGTCTCCCTAGATGAGGTCGACAGCCTGCTTTGTGAGAGGAGAGAGGGGGAGCATGACGCCAGTCGCCGGCTGAAGACCGAGTTCCTCATAGAGTTTGACGGCGTAAGTGCACGCAGCTGTGACGTGCCCTGTGTCCTTGATGGGTGACCTGCACTAGAATGTGCATATTTGCCTTTTTTATTACTGAAGGACTCTTCTGGTTATAGGTGCAGTCTGCTGGAGATGACCGGGTTCTTGTGATGGGTGCCACGAATAGGCCACAAGAGCTTGATGAGGCTGTGCTCAGGTAGAGGTCCACATGGAAACGTGTGCTTATGATGTGTTTGTCCATGCTTGTCTTTCTTTTATTCCTTACTTTCAATGTTAAGACTAGATTGTTTTCCTCCCTACGCTGTCTCCAAGCCTCTTGGTGGCAATTAAATGGACTTTGAGGTCAGGTATGGGATGCTATCAGAAGAACTAGTCTTCACTTTATGGTTTTAGGCAAATTGCTTAATTCTTTTGGGCTGCATTTAATTATCATTAAACTTCAAAACTGATTTTTTTTTTTAAAGAGGGGACAGAGAAAGAGAGAGAGAAACAATTTTTATTTAGTTTTTCATATGACTTTCATTCCTCAGACCACTTCACTGTGTACATGGTGCTGGGGTTTGAACTCGCATACTCATTCTTGCCCCGCAAGCGCCATAACCGCTGAGTCACTGCTCCAGCCCCCCCAAACTGATTCTTACCCTTTTTTATTGGGTTTCAGGAGAAATTGATCAAAGCATGATTCATGAGAACTGTCTTGTATTCCCTTCATACTACAAAAACAGTTTGACTCGATTCGACATAGAATTCTTGGAACTCGGTTTCTTTTCTTTCTTTCTTTCTTTCTTTTTTCTTTTTTTTCTTTTTTTTTTTTTTTTGATACCAAGGATTGAACCCAAGAGCCCTTAACCACTGAGTCACATCCCTAGCGCTTTGTGTTTTTTGAGCCAGGGTCTTGCTAAGTTGCTGAAGCTGGCTTTGAACTTGTTGTCTTCCTACCTTAGCCTCCCAGTCCACTGGAATTACAGGCATGCACCCCTGCACCCAGCTTGGACCTCCTTTTTTTTCCCCAAAAAAAAAATTTAATCACATTGCTCTGTTATGTATAGGATTAGATATCATAATGTGAAAGTCTAGATCCAAACTGATTTATTTCACATTTATAGATATACTTGATGTTTTTTCTATTACTGGACAGAATTTTCAACCATTGAAGTCATTCCTTAAGGATTATATTAATTGATCTCTCAATTTTTTGTGGGATTCAATGTTTCTTTAAGTTTATAGTTTGAAATGTTCTTTTTTTTGAAATTTATTTCAAATACTATCTTTGATTTTTTTCCTGATTATTTTTCTTTTGCACATAAATTCTGTATTATGTTGCATCTTTTTGTTTCTGTATCTGTGATTTCCTTTCTACTCCTTTTAAACACTTAGGTTTTTGTTTTGTTTTGTTTTCTTAGAAAAAGAATCAATTTATTTTTTCTTCTGGCCTTCATTTCTCCAACATTCAGTTGTGTATGTGGTGCTGGGGCTCAAACCCAGGTCCTAACACATGCTGGTCAAGCACTCCAACCACTGAGCCACCACTCCAACCCCACTTAGGTCTTTTTTGTTGTTCTATTCTGTTCTTCCACATCTTTAGCCTTCATTTCTTACAGAGTTTGTATGTTATTTCCTTTAACTATTGTTTAACATAAAAAAACCTCTTTTGGCTGGGCGTGGTGACAAACACTCAGTGACTCAGGAGGCTCAGGCAAGAGGATCTCTAGTTCAAAGCCAGCCTCAGTAATTTAGCAAGACCCTAAGCAACTTAGCAGGTTCCTGTCTGAAAATAACAAATAAAAAAAAGGGCTAGGGATATTTCTCAGTTGTTGAGTGCCCTTGGGTTCAGTCACTGGTAACAAAAACACCGGTACTAAAATTGGAATGATACGGAAAAGATTAGCATGACCCCTGTGCAAGGATGACATGCGAATTTGTGAAGCGTTCCATAGTTTTAGTGGAGTGGAAAGCCTTCATCTATTCTTTGCAGAAGATTAAAATGGAGGTTGAGTGACTGGTTTAAAAAAAACAAAAACAAACTTCTTTTCATTAAATTATTTCATTCTATGAAAAGATATTTGATCATAATTTTAATTTGCTCTGTGGCAGAATTTCTTGTGCATGTTCTTTGGTTGTTTTTGTTTTTTTTTTTTTTAAGACAGGGACAGAAAGAGAAAGAATCATTTTTATTTAGTTTTTCGTGTGGCTTTCGTTGCTCCCACACTTCATTGTGTACATGGTGTTGGGATTCAAACCCACATCCTTGCGCTTGCCAGGCAAGCACTGTAACTGCTGAGCTACTGCTCTAGCCCCTGAACAATTATCTTGAGCTGTCCCATAGTTACCATGAGCTAATGTGCAGTCACTTGGTGAAGCCCTACCTGATAATGAAGTGTTTGTGTGTATAAGTAAGAGATAGAGTTGTTTTATTCTTCAACTGAAAAATATTGGTCACAATTAGAAAGCTTGTAATCCAGCCAGAGTGATTGTGATTAGTGTCTTTTTTTTTTTTAAAGAAAGGGACAGTGAGAGAGAGAGAGAGAAAGAAAGAAGCAATAATCTTTATTTAGTTTTTCATGTAACTTTCGTTTTTCCTACACTTTGTTGTATACATGGTGCTGGGTTCAAACTCGTTTACTTGCACATGCCAGGCAAGTGCTGTAACCACTGAGCCACAGCTCCAGCCCAATTAGTACCTTTTTACAAAGATGATATGTCTGAGTTTCTTTGTACAGCTTTGTTTTCCTTTTTATTCTTTTGCTCTCAATTCTTCTTCTTCTTTTTTTTTTTTTTAAAGAGAGGGACAGCGAAAGAGAAAGAATCAACTTTATTTGGTCTTCCATATGGCCTCTGCTGTTCCGAAATTATTGTTTACATGGTGCTGGGGTTTGAACCTTCGTCCTCGAAAATGCCAGGCAAGCACTGTAACCACAGAGCCACTTCTCCAGCCCCTTCTGCTCTCAGTTCTCATGGTCTCAAAGCCAGGCCTCACATGCTTGCCGGAATATAGGGAGTGATTTTATTACCCTTCAAGTGTGTTGTTCCAGTTTTCCTTGAAAAGCTTTATGTCCATATCCATGATTTCAACGGCAGATTGTGTATCTTCCTTCATTAATGCAGTTTTCACCACTATAGGCAGCACTTCATGTATTTTAGTTCCTTCCATAAATGTCACCTATTATGATGACAGCGATGAAGTTTCCATTCTTCTTTCTGTAATGTTAATTGTACTTATTTTCAGATTCAAGAAGATAGCAGAGATCCAGCCCCTTTTTCCTACTTCTTATTTCAGATATTTTCTTTGTTTTAAAGTAGTATTGCTATTTAAAACATCCCTACATAGAGCTGGATAGGCAGCTCAGAGGTTTTGCACTTGCTTGGCATACACAAAGACCTGGGTTTGAACCTCAGCACCACATACACAACTAAGTTTCAGAGCAACTAAAATCCAGATGAAAAACTAAATAAAATTGATTCTTTCTCTCTCTCTCACTCTTCCTCACTTTATTTTAAAAAAGAAAGAATTTTGAAAGAAAAAATTGTGGGGCTACAGTGGTGGCTGAGCCACCACTGTTATTTGAAAGATTAAATAAAATTGATTCTCTTTCTCTGTCCCTCTGTCTTAAAAAAAAAAAACAAAACAAAACTCTGTGAGTGCTTAACTGAACCATTTTTTCAATTACAGATTTTTACACATTAACCATAGAATTTTTAAACATTAACCAGAGGCACTCTACCACAAAACTACATTCTCAACCTTTTTTTTTTTTGAGACAGGGTTTTTCTGAGTTGCTGAGACTGATCTCCTTTCTCATCCTCCTAGGTCACTGGGATTACAAGGCATGTGCCATTTGTTTTTGTTGTTGTTTGTTTGTTTTATATCTGTTTTTTTCTTTTTTAAGAAAGAAGGACAGTGAGAAAGAAACAATTTCCATTCAGTTTTTCATGTGGCCTTCACTGCTCCCAGACTTCATTGTGTATGTGGTGCTGGAGTTCGAATTCGCATGAAGCGCCATAACCCCTGATCCATCGTTCCAGTCCCTTGTTTTATATTTTTAAGTAATTTAAAATATCTTCTTATGTTGATAACTACTAAGATGGATTTGGCTACTTTGCCTATTAAAACCTTTTCCTGTAATTTGTTACCTGAGCTGAGTTACCTATAATTTAAGATGATACTTCTATGATATTTCTAAAATTACTTAAACCATGTTTTTGGGTTTTTTTTGTTTTTTTTTTAAGGCGTTTCATCAAACGGGTATATGTGTCTTTACCAAATGAGGAGGTATGTATCTAAACTTCTTTTTTTTTAATCACTATCAATAAGAACTATCATCTTGACAGTATTGAGTCTTCTAATGTATGGTATATAGCCACTTTGTAACAGGTTGGCAGTTCCATTCCTGCCTGTTCCTTCTCATTTTCCTTCCTCTCTTAACATCTCTCTCTCTCTCCTCCCCTATTTCTTTTTGTACTGGGGATCAAATCCAGGGTCTTGCCCATGTTAAGCAAGCACCCTAATAGCTACATCCCCACAGTTTGGCAGTTTCTTAAAAAGATTTGAGTATAAACTTATCACAAGACCCAGCAATTCCACTTTTAAGGATTTACCCAAGAGATGGTGTTATGGTTTGGATGTGAAATGTCACCCCCATGCACATGGTGTGAGACAATGCAAGAAGGCTTAGAGGTAAAATGATTGGGTTATGAAAGTCTTAACCTAATTAGTGAATTAATCCCCCATAGGGATTAACTGGGTGGTAATCTAAGGCAGATAAAGTGTGGCTAGAGGAGGTGGGTCTCTGGAGGCTTGCCTTTGGGGTATATATGTTGTCTTCTGTGAGTGGAGTCTCTCTGCTTCCTGATCACAACGCCCTGAGCCACTTTCCTCCCCCACACTCTTCAGCCTCACCTCAAGCCAGGAGGAATGGAGCCTGCTGTCTATGGACTGAGACCTCTGAAACTGTGAGCCCACCCCTCAAATAAACTTCTCCTCCTCTAAAATTGTTCTTGCCAGGTGGTCTTTTAGTCACATCACAGTGAGAACGCTGACTAAAAGAGATGATTAGGGATGTAGTTCCATGGTAGAACTCTTGTCTAGCATGCTTGACACCCTGGATTTGATCCCTAGTACTACAGGAAAAAAAATTACCAAAAAAAACAAATGTGGGGACAAGAATTTTTGGAGCAGCAATATTAATAATCAAAAACTGCTAAGAAAAATGTTCATCAGTTGGTCGATGGATAAGCAAATGTGGAATATCCACTTAATACTGTTCAGCAATAAAGGGAATTGGCTGTACACACTGTACATGATAATGTGAATGAAATACACTAAATACACTAAATGAAAGAAGTCACATGTGAACTGTTTCATATTATATAAATATGATTCATTTATATGAAACATCCATAAAAGTCAAATTTCTAGAAACAGCTAATCAGTGGTTTACTAGGACAAGGGATAGGAGTGAGGATTAATTACAAACAGGCATTAGTGAACTTTTTGGCATGTTCTAAAACTGTTGTTATGGTTGCACAATTCTGTATATTTGTTATGTCATTGATTATATAAATAAAATTCATGGTATATAAGTTCATACTTAACAAAACTTTTTAAAAAGTTGTGGTTGTCTAGCTCACATACTTGACATCCTTACTCCTTTATGTAAATTATTTTTCATTCTGTCAAGAAGTCTTAAAAATAGGTACAACTTCTTTTTTTAAAGTAACACATTGTTGGGGCTGGAGCGGTGGCTCAGCGGTTTCGGCGCTTGCCTGGCAAGCACGAGGACCCCGGTTCAAACCCCAGCACCACGTACACAACTGAGTGTTGGAGCAACAGAGTCCATGTGAAAAGCTAAATAAAGTTGTTTCTGTCTTTCTCTGTCTCTCTCACTGTCCCTGTCTCTTTAAAAAATAAAATAAAATAAAATAAAAAATAAAGTAACACATTGTGTTTTTTATTTTTAACTAGAGCATTATAGTATATAGTAATTGGGTTCTTTTTTTTTTTTTTAATTGAGAGGGACAGTGAGAGAAAGAGAGAATCAATTTTATTTAGGTTTCCATGTGGCTTTCATTGCTCCGAGACATTGTTGTGTACATGATGCTGGGATTCGAACTCGAATACTCGTGCATGCCAGGCAAGTGCCATAACTGCCGTGGCTTCAGCCCTGTAATTGGGTTCATTTTGACAAAATCATACATGCAAATAATTTATTTCCGTCCTCATCCTTCCAGATTTCCTTCTTTCCTTCCATTCCATATTCTCCTTTCTCTGCTCTACTGATTTTCCTTTTGCTCCTTTAAAAAATAGTTTTAACTCCATTTAACAGATATGAATAAGGTTTCAAGGTGTCAGGCTGTGAACCTGATTCTCAGATATTTTATTAATTCTTAGCTTCTTAAGGAAAAATTATTTATTTTGAAAATTCTAATATCAAATTAGACAGGACCAATAATTCTTTAATATTTCTTTTCAGACCCGACTACTTTTACTTAAAAATCTATTATGTAAACAAGGAAGCCCATTGACACAAAAAGAATTAGCACAACTTGCGAGGTGAGTAATTTGATTTGTTTACTTCTTTATTTTGTAAGGCAAAGAATTCTCTTTCTGTATTATATAAGCTCAAATGTAAAAAAGGTGATTCATTTATCAGAAAAACTTCTCTCATTCTTTATTTTCTGTCCTAGCTTCTCCTTTTCTATATGTGGTACCTAAATTTCCATGTCTGTGTCTTCTGTTAGACTTGGCCTAAATATGTAATGATTGCTACACTCTTTTCATAAATAAAACTTATAAATGGTATTAAAACAATTTAAAATTTTAAAACATTTTGTTTCTGTTCAGACTAACAGATATTTGCATATAAACTTGTTCTTTTGTGTTATATAGAATTTTTTTAACTTTTGCATATATACGTTTTTGTTTTTTTTTTTTTAAAAGAGGGAGAGCATGGGGCTGGAGCGGTGGCTCAGCAGTTATGGTGCTTGCCTTGCATGCGGAAGCATGCAGGTTCAAACCCCAGCACCATGTACACAATGAAGAGTCTGAGCAACGAAAGTCCATGAAAAACTAAATAAAACATTGATTCTGTCTTTCTCTCTCTCTCACTGTCCCTCTCTCTTCAAAAAAAAAAATTATAAAAAAAAATACAAAAAGAGGGAGAGCATAAGAGAGAATCAATTTTATTTATATTTTCATCTGGGCTTTGTTTCTCTGACAAATAGTTGTGCATGTAGTGCTGGGGTTCAAACCTGGGTCCATGCCCATGCCAGGAAAGTGCTCCTGAGGCTGTGAAAAAAAATGAAGACAGAAGGATTTTATTCAACAAGGGCCATGACACCAGCTATAGGAAATGAACACTGCAAGAAGTTCTGGCATGGGGTTGGGGATTTAGCTCCATGGCAGAGTGCTTGCCTAGCAAGCACAAGGCCCCGAAAAAAAAAAGAAAAGAAAAAAAATTGTACCTGGTAAATATAAATAAATGCTTTTCTGTATATTTTCTTGTCCCCTCTGCTTCTGTTCCCCAGTTTTTAATTCCCTTCAATAATCGCTTGGTTGTCCAGCACACACTCTCTCCGTGGCATCCTATGCAGATTTGCCTCTTTTTGCCAATGTCTTTATCCTTTCTCTTCTACATTAATGAAATCTACCTTGATTATCTCTCCTTGCATCAAGATAAAGGTCCTTGCCAAGATAAAGACTAATTAACTTACAGAAAAGGAATTGTGGTTATTTGTCAGTTGGCCACCAAAGGTTTGTAGATTTTACCTTTCCAAGTGATGTGTTTACAGTTTATTGGGTCTCCTGGAGAGTATGCCTTAATCTAAAGGAATGGTCCTAATGTTCAATATTTGAAGTGTTATAAGGAGAAGTGTTATAAGGAGCCAGTTGTTTTTGCTTTTAAGACATGAACCACTTAATGTCAGCTTACTGAAAAAGGCAAAATCGTTTACTTATAACCTCTTATTACGTAGAGATTTGTAATCTGCAGAGATGAAAGTGGTTTTTACTATTTCTTCCACTTTTTCAGAATGACCGATGGCTACTCAGGAAGTGATCTAACAGCTCTGGCAAAAGATGCTGCGCTGGGTCCTATCCGAGGTATTTGTATAAGAGTTTGAAACGTTAAAACTACTTATTTTTCCACTCCAGAAGTTTAAGAAGTCCCCATGAAGAGATCTTTTTTATTATCAGTGTGAAAGCAGTAAAGCTGTCTCAGTGGAAAACTTTAAAGTTGTTTCTAGACTAGAGATCAGCATACTTTTCCTGAAAAGACCTTATTTTCAGGTTTTGTGAACTACATCTGATCTCTGTTCACAATCATCACCATTGTCTTTTCTTTTACAACAGTCTTTTAAAAATGTAAAACCATTTTTAGCTCACAGGCCATATGAATAAAGTATGAGCCAGTGGATCATTACCCCTCTTCTAGATAAGAAGTTTCACTTCTTGGTAATAGGTAAGGAGCAGGAAACTCAAAGGAAAAGAAACTTCTATTTATTTTGCAGTGTTAAGGATATAACCCTGGGCCTTGTGCATACTATGCAAGTGTTCTGCCACTGAGCTACACCCCCAGCCCAAGAGAATTTTTTTTTTTTTAAAGAGAGAGGGACAGTAAGAGAGAAAGAGAAGCAGTTTTATTTATTTTTTTATGTCACTTTCATTGCTCTTGACACTTCGTTGGGTACATGGTGCTGGGGTTTGAACCTGCATCCTCACACATGCCAGGCAAGTTCTTTTACCACTGAGCAATCACTCCAGCCCCCGAAGAGAACTTTTTTAAGCAAGTAAAAAAAAAAGGGGAAAATGTTCTTGTCTGTTTTTCTTTTCATTTCAATATTCTAATCTCATTTGAAATTTTTTACTTATAGGTTATCTTTTGAGAAATTGCAATGCAGTATATTATTTTTTGATTTGTTTTGATTGAAGTAAATCATTTGTTGATTCTGAATACCACAGCTGGTTTTTTATATAGTTAGGGTAGATCAGATTTACTATAATGTCACTGTAGAGCAGATGTCCTAAGTTGCTTTTCCACAGTCAGGTAGGCAGTGTGCATGGATGATCTATACACTCACATTGTTGGCTGTGATGATAAATAAAGCAGAGAACATGCAACTGTCAGAGCACCAGGTATATCTCCATTCTCTTTCTCTTACTTAAGAAAGTACAACTGAATGCAACTGAAGGAAAAAGATGTCTTTTGTAATTTATGTTAAAAGTCTGTATCATACAAAAATGTTATGTTTACAATAGTTCCTCATATCTATAGTTTCACTTTCTTTGGTTTCAGTTACCCAAAATCACCTGTGGTTTGAAAATTCCATATAGTACAATAAGAGATTTTTGAGTCAGAGAGAACTTATACTACACTATACTGTTAAATCATTATAGTTGTTCTATTTGATTAGTTATTATGAAAAACTTCCTGTGCCTAGTTTATGACTAACTCTATCATCGATAGATATGTATAAGCATTTATAGGGTTTGGTACAATCCACTTGCAACATTCACTGGAGCTCATGGAATGTGGATAAGAAGGAATTACAGATGGATAAGAAGGAATTACAGTATTTGTTAAAAATTACTTACACATCTCCCCCAGTGAAAACAGGGTACTGATTAAAAGCTGCTACCTTAGAAATAATATAACCTTGAGAATCTATTTTAAAATTGAGTAAATAGATTTTCTTATGGCTAGAGTTATGCAATCTTGTTCAGATAGTAGACTCAGAAATATAACTAATGTGTAAAATTATTTTTAAAAACATTTTAGCTCTTATTCTAAAGCTGCCAAAAGTTTGGAGTTAAATAGCCTTTTAAGTTTACTTTCAGATTCATAATCTATTGTTCTTAGGCAATTTGCAAGAAATCAAATGCCTCCTTCCCATTTACTTCTAAGAGAGAATATTTTCTACTGTAAGCATTTATAAATTGCATGTTCTCTTAATGTTATGTATCTCTTAAACAGGTACAATTAGACTACTTTCCTTATCAATTTAAATTTTAAAATCTTTTATTTTTTAAAGTATTTAACTTTTGCATTTTACAGAACTGAAACCAGAACAGGTGAAGAATATGTCTGCCAGTGAGGTACCCTATTTTATGATTATCTTTTCTTTTATTTAGTCCTCTGTAGGTCTTACACTGCTTATCTGGATTTTTTTAGTTTATTTGATTAGATACTAGAAAAAATAACTTGGCTTGATTTCAAAATATGGAGCCTATGAAATTAGTTTCATTTGTTGTTAATGATCAAAAACATGGTCATTAAGTAATTTTCTGTCAAATTATATTATGTAAATATTAAACAAAATTATGAAAAACTTGATTTCATATAGTATGAAAAATACCCTGTGATCATAGCTTAACCTCTTAATGTTCCTTTTTTTTTATCTTTTTCCCTCCTTTAAAAAAATACAATTACTATTGTTAATATAATTTGTTGCATTTCTTTTTTTTTTTTTTTAAGAGAGAGGAACAGTGAGAAGAAAGAAAAAATTTTATTTAGTTTTTCATGTGGCTTTTGTGGCTCTGACACATAGTTGTGTACATGGTTCTAGGGTTTGAACCCACGTCCTTGAGGATGCCAAGCAAGTGCTATAACCACCAAGCCTCCCCAGGCCTATTGTTTTTGTTTTTGTTTTTGTCTTTAGAGAGAAGGACAGTGAGAGAGAGAGACGGAGAGAATCAATTCTTATTTAGTTTTTCACATGGCCTTCGTTGCTCTGATGTTTAGTTGTATAAGTGGGTGCCGGGGTTCAAAACCGTGTACTTGCGCATGCCAGACAAGTGCCGTAACCACCAAGCCACCGCTCCAGCCCTCTTATTGTTTTTTCTTAATATGGAAGGCTATCTCATGAAATACTAAAGCATTTCTTTGGAAAAAATTGCATTTAAAATATAACATTGGATACGCAGGATGGTTGTAGTTTGTATGAGCATATTTTTCATATCAGACTTGAATTATGTTGGTGACTTTTATGTTGGACATTTCTTTTTTTTTTTTTAATTATCCAAGCTTCAACAGCTTTTAAAGGGCCAGTGAACTGTTACCACAGAGAATAAGTGTATTCAAGTACATATTGGCAGTCTTTTTTTCTTCAAGCTTCCAAGTAAAATTGAGGTTGTGTTATCAGGCACCTTTACATTGTTTTAATCAACTAGATTACTCCAAAAGCCCTCATTCATCTTGCAGCCCCTTTCTGTTCCCCTGCTCCACAGTGCAGGGGCTCAAACCCAAGACTTTGTACATGCTTCAGCACAGACTTTACCACTGAGCTATATCCAGTTCCACTACTATTTTTCTACCAAAGAAGTAAGCATTGTGTATGAGCTATTTCTTCACCACATTATTCACCCTGCTTTTGAGTCAGAAATAGGTTTTATAGCCCCTTAGATTAAAGTTGAGGAAATAGCCATTGCATGAGTGTCTTTTTGGAAAAGCCATGCAGAATAAAGGGAGTTTGTCATGGGGTAGTGATGAATTCAAAATCACCATCTGGCATGTAAATTTAAACAAGAAGCAGTGAAGAATTTCCTAGTCTATTTAAAAGGTAAAATTCTCTCAGCTGCAGATCTGGATTTTACCTTTTTTTTTTTTTTTTTTTTTTTTTAAACAACTTTATTTAGTTTTTCACATGGCCTCAGTTGCTCCAACACTCAGTTGTGTACATGGTGCTGGGGTTTGAACCCGGGTCCTCGTGCTTGCCAGGCAAGCTCCGAAACCCCTGAGCCACCGCTCCAGCCCATGGATTTTACCTTTTTAAAAATAGATTGGGGGGTGCTGTAGTGGTGGCTCCATGGTTACAGCGCTTACCCAGCATGCTCGAGTATACGGGTTTAAACCCCAGCACCCATGTACACAACTAAGTGTGTCAGAGCAACGAAAGTCAGGAGAAAAACTCAATAAAAATTGATTCTCTCTCTCTCTCTCTCTCTCTTATTGTCCTTCTCTCTTAAAAAAAAAAAAATAGATTGGGGGCCCTGGAGTGGTGGTGGCTTAGCGGTTTCGGTGCTTGCCTGGTATGCGCAAAGATGCAGGTTTGAACCCCAGTACCACATACACAACGAAGGCCACATGAATAACTAAATAAAGTTTATTCATTCTCTCTCTCTCTCTCTCTCTCTCTGTCCCTCCCTCTCTCTTTAAAAAAAAAAAAAGAGGATTGAAGCAGTGGCTCCGAGGTTATGGCGCTTGCCCAGCATGCACAAGTACGTGGGTTCAAACCCTAGCATCCCCGTACATAACTGTCAGAGCAAGGAAAGCCATGTGAAAAACTCAATTAAAAAAAAATTGATTCTGTGTCTCTCTTGCACTCACTGTCCTCTCTTTAAAAAAAAAAAAAAAAAAAAAGATTGGGAATGTATAAACTGAGCCACACTCCTAGCCCCCCATAAGGGGGATTTTAAAAACAATATAGATAAACAACAGCTGTTAAAAGTTTTGTGTAAAATTTTCTGTTAACTTCTTATTTCTGGGGGCTGGAGCGGTGGCTCAGCGGTTTCGGCGCTTGCCTGGCAAGCATGAGGACCCGGGTTCAAACCCCAGCACCACGTACACAACTAAGTGTTGGAGCAGCTAAGGCCATGTGAAAAACTAAATAAAGTTGTTTCTCCCTTTCTCTGTCTCTCTCACTGTCCCTCTCTCTTTAAAAACAAAAAACAACAACAACAAAAAAAAACTTCTTATTTCTGCCCAAATACACAGGCACAGCCCTTCGCATGGTGGCTCATGCCAGTAATTCTAGCAACTTGGGAGGCTGATGCAGGAATATCACAAGTTCATAGCTACCCTAGCAGCTTACTGAGGCCCTGATCAAGTTAGCAAGACCCTGTCTCAAAATAAACAAAAAATAAAAAAAGGGGCTGGGAATGTAGCTCAATGGTAAAGCACCATTGGGTTCAATCCCTGCTACCGAAAAAAAAAAAAAGCCAAATATACAAGTATATACTAGTGACCATTTTTAACACAGATCATTTTGTGCTTCTCAGTTTTGCGTTTTAAAGATACTTAGGACAGGGGGTGTTGCTCAGTTACAGAACACATGCTTATTAGCAAGAACGAGCCTTGGGTTCAATCTCCACACCAAAATAAATAAAATAAAAATACTTACGTTAGGGGCTGGAGCAGTGAGTCAGCAGTTGGAGCACTTGCCTGGCATGAGTGAGGACCCAAGTTCAAACCCCAGCACCACATATATATCTAAGTGATGAAGAAACAAAGGCCAGATGAAAAGATAAATAAAACTAATTCTCTCTCTCTCTCCTCCTCTCAAAAAAAAAAAAAAGTTAATCTAAGTATGGGTGGCCTATTGTCCCTGCTATTCAGGAGGCTGAGGCAGGAACACTGCTTGAGCCCAGGAGTTGAAGGCCAACCTGGGCAAAATAGTGAGACCCCATTTCAACAAAAAAAAAACTTAAATATATATATTCATGAGTTCAGCATTGTTGTAATCTGTTTCCAACGACAATTTAAAATGTTGGAAAATAATACCATATTAAAACACATTATAGGGGCTGGAGTGGTACTCAGCAGTTATGATCCTTGCCGGGCATGCACAAGAACGCGAGTTCAAACCCCAGCATCATGTATGCAATGAAGTGTCCGAGTAATGAAAAGTCACGTGAAAAACTAAATAAAAATTGCTTCTCCCTTTCTCTTTCTCTCTGTCCCTCTCTCTTTAAAAAAAAGAACATTATAAACAATACTAATATTAGAATAATTCATACACAAACATCCTACACGTTACAGTGAAAGAGAAATATTTAAATTCCCATGTGTTTCTTGTATTGCCCCCACACTTCCCACTACACCCAGCATGAATTTAGCTAGAGTGTGCTCATGGTAAAAGACTCGACAGTGCATGAAACAACATGGAAAAATATTGAAAGGAAATAAACCACAGTGGTTGTGTATCTAAATGGTGGAACTGTGAGTGGTTCCTTTTTCTCATCTGAATTTTGTTAAAAAAAAAAAAAATTTTTTTTCCTTTTTCTTTGCAGTATTGCAGGCATAACTCAGGGCCTCGTACATGTGGGCAACTGCTCTATAACTCAGCTATATCCCCAGCCTGTGCCACATTTTCTATAATGATTGTGTATCATTTTTTGTTGTCATTGTTTTTTTATTTTTTTAAAGAGAGAGAGGGATAGTGAGAGAGAGAGGAGAGAAGCAATTTTTTTTTTCTGGGCTGAGGACCAAACTTGGGTCTTGTTCATGCTAGGCAAATCCTCTGCCACTGAGCTAAATCCCCAACCCTGAGAGAAGCAATTTTTATTTAGTTTTTCATGTGACTTTCTTTCCTCTGACACTTTGTTGTGTATGTGGTGCTGGAGTTTGAACTTGAGTACTCGCTCATGTGACCATAACCTTTGCGTTACTGCTCCAGCCCCAGTTGTTCGTTTTTTTTTTTTAAAGATAGAGCCAAAGAGAGAGAAAGAGAATCAACTTTATTTATTTTTTCATCTGGTTTTAGTTTATCTTCCATCTTAGTTGTGTATCTCGTGCTGGGATTCAAACCTGGGTCCTTGAGCATGCCAGACAAGCACTCCACTACTGAGCCACCTCTCCAGTCCCTGTGTATGTTTTATAGTGAGAAAACATTACGCTTCAAAATGTTAGTACCTAGGAAACTAAACACAAGTAATGAAAGCATATTAATAGTCAGGATGGTGGAAGCCTGAGGCAAGGGGATCTTAAGTTCAAGGCCAGCCTGGGCAACTTAGTGAGACCTCAAAGAGTGAAAAAGGCTGGTTTAATTCCCAGTACTGTAAAAGGGGGAAAAAGTTTATTAGTGTAGCAGTTTTGTCAAGTGAATAAATAGAAAAATTGCCTAATATTTAATAATAAAGAAAATATATTAAAATGATTGCTATGATTTTCTAAGAATGTATTTCTCCGTAATGATAACATTAACAAACAGCAGTGCCATTATTTTAATACATCGTTGTGCTAATTACTGTGTGTCATGTGCTTTTTAAAAATCTAGATGAGAAATATTCGATTGTCTGACTTCACGGAATCCTTGAAAAAGATAAAACGCAGTGTGAGTCCTCAAACCTTAGAAGCATACATACGTTGGAACAAGGACTTTGGAGATACCACTGTTTAAGGAAATGTACTTGTAAGCCTGCAGAACATTTTACTTAGCAAGAAAGAAACACATGGTCTTCAATGAACAATTTATCTGCTACAGAAATTCATCTTAAGTTTACAAACTTCAGAGTCTTAAAAATATTTGTGCACCAAACTTGAAAATGAATGAGAAAGCAAATAAATTACACAACATGGAGTATTTTTGTTGTTTAAGGCCTTGACTTGATGTTCATGGTTATCTCAAAGGGCACTGTAAGGTAGAACACAAGAAAAGCTGATTCTGGTCTTCTTTACCAACGTAATTGTTAATGTAAATAATAATTTGTATATTCTGTTGTGGATGAAAGTATTCCAGAGACAGTGAATGGCAGAAGACACAAGAGCCTTTCGTTGTTTGTCTTCTAATGTGTTTTCTTAAAATAGTAAATTTTCCCATTTTTCTTTCCTAATGTTGTCTTAACTACCAATGATTGGAATACTAAGCACTTTTTAAGTTGTTTTTTTCTTGTTGTTTACTTTTTACAAATCCATTGTGCCAAATGAAACTTTTCCTAACAGCAATAGGAAAAATCTATTTTGAGTCTTTTTTTCTTCATAAATCTACAAACATTAAAAAGTTGTTCTTTTTACTTTTTATTTTTTTGTTACTTTACCGCCAAACATTTTAGAAAGCAATATAGCAACAAAGCAAATCTGGTAAAATAGATGTTTGAGTTACTCTGTCATATAACATGTATATTAGTCCTCATGTGTCCTGCAGTATTTTTTTTCCTCCTAAAACGTTAATCTATTGTAGACTGTTACCTTATTCCAGGTAGAATTTATTTTCTGCTACAATTATTCTGATATTTAATAGAGCCAATTTTAACTGCTATACAAGTGGCTCCAGTGAGAGGGAAGGGAAATATTGGTAGCCAAGATTTCTCTAATTTATTGCTTATTACTTTCTTAGTGTTTACAGGATTAATTATAAGCCAGTAGAACTACCATCTTCTATTCTTAATTATGAATCCCTTCAATGAAACTTACAAACTGAATTTTTATATATTGCATAACATTTTATAGGTTTCTTGTGCTTTATTAACAAAAAAGTTCTAGTCTGTTGATCAACTTTTTGTTTCCCCAAAATGTACAGAATTGTTTCTTGTTTGTATAAATATGCCTGGATTTTTATTATAAAAATGTCATTGTAGGAAGTAGAGATCATCGCCTTTTAAATATAATAAAGGCAAATGGATGTTTGCCCTTAGTTTACTGTTTAAAAGTTTTTTTACAGAATTTTTCTTTGGTGCTTAAATGATGGTATGTAAAATGTCATGGTGAAAAGAATGATTTTGTAGTAGTAACAAAGACTTTACTTTAGGAAAGATGTTTTGAAAGAATACATAAAAATTACAATTGCCCCTAGGAGACAAGAATTTTATCATGAAGACAGTATATTCTCCTTAATTTTATTCTTGCTTTTGTTAAAGATTTTAGATATAGAAAATGTATGATTTCTTAGGATCAAATGCTGTTTGTACCCATAACTTAAGTTATGCCTCTTTTAATCATGACTTTAGAACTCTCTGGATGATAAAAATAAGAGTTGAGATAAACAGAAAAAAATATTTTAAGCCAGAGTTGTGCTCTTTTAGGTCATGGGTAGAGTGCATCTTTTTAAGGTCTCAAATGTTAAAGCATCAAATACCAAATATAAAATACTGATAATGAAAAGTGGAATGAAGTATACATGAGAATTGGGCAATCTCAAATGAAAACCTTCAATAAAGTTTATAGAACTTTTTTATTTAGAAAGGGATTAACACTCAATATTTAGATAACTTACTAATTATATTAAAAGACTATGATTCCAGCTTAACTTTTTAAATATAATGTTTGAAATTATGATTTATAATTTTATTGGGAAAACCTTTATATAACAAAGATTTCAAGTGCTAAACTTCTTAAATTCAAGTTAATATAAAAAATTGAGTCAAAATTATATTACTCTATGAATTATCCATCCATGTGTAAAAATTCCTTTGCTGATTGTCTTAATACTGCTAGTGCTAGAGAACTACTTTCTATGATGTATTGTGACCAAGTTTTATGCTGTGATTTCTTTCATAGAAGGACCATGAAAGTCGAAAAATTATATAGCAAGAGGTATGGGAATAGTTTGTTCATTTTCAATAAAGATAGAAGCTGCGGATGTTTTCTAAATTAATATTAGACATAGATTGTAACTTTTTAGATTTTATGTTGAGCTGTTATTTCCTAAAAGATAATGCTTGAATATGAAGCATTAGTGTTCTCTTCATGTTAATATGGCAGAGTTTTGTAAACTAAATTGAAACTTACTGATGTATTGAACTTTGATCCAAAAGAAAAAAGTCAGTACCATCTTTCCAAGTATATTAAGGGGTGAAAGCTTATTCTGAGACAGCCTGCCCATTGAGGTCATTAGCTTTCTGGCTTGCATGTGTATGTTCTGTGCTTGAGAAGAATTGGAGAAAAGCAGATAGAATTCGAATTTGAATACATATACAACATTCTTTGTTTATAGTGTAAAATTCTTTGTACAAAAACTAATTCTTTTGGTAAAATGAACCATTTAGTTTTTTTTTTTTTTTTTGGATTCCAAGTCAAAGGATTCTTCTTTAAATGAGTGTTTCAATTTTAGTCTGGTCTTTTCTACTTCTTTCAGGGGGAAAAATGAATTAAAGGGTACAGCTGCATAAAATGGGTATTTATCCTAATGGGTTGTAAATAAATGATAAACTTTATTTTGCCTTTTTTTAATGTAAAAATTTTTTGAGATTTGAGTTTGCAGCCTGATAATGGAATATTTTGTAACTCCTTTGCCAAAAAAGTGTTATAAACTCTGAACAAAATATGAAAAGTGAGAAAAGAATAGAAAAAAAACCCCAAAATATAAAAAAGTGGCCCTGAAGAGCAATGAAAATGAGAAAGAAACTGCATAAAGTCCTACATTAGGAGAAATCCACATTAAACAACTTTTATGGGCTGGAGCGGTGGCTCAGCGGTTTCGGTCCTTGCCTGGCAAGCACGAGGACCCGGGTTCAAACCCCAGCACCACATACACTACTAAGTGTTGGAGCAGCTAAGGCCATGTGAAAAACTAAATAAAGTTGTTTCTCTTTCTCTGTCTCTCTCACTGTCCCTCTCTCTTTAAAAAAAAAAAAAAAACAACTTTTACTTACATGGCATGTACAATTCATCTGGGAATAGAATTGAAGCCAAATGTGTCAGTCTTGTCTTGCTGTGCTGAGTACTCCTGTGGTGCTTCTAGAATAGCCTGAAATTAGAACAGACATCTTGGAAAGACCTCAGAGAAGAAAGCCCCCATATCTGCCTGCACATTCCCTTCAAATCCTTACTGCATTCCAAAAGTATACCTGTGCAGTGGGATATTCAATAGAAGCCCGCAGAAAGCAAGTACATGGGTTCAAACCCCAGCACCCATGTACACAACTAAGTGCCAGCAACGAAAAACTCAATAATAAAAATTCTCTCTCCCTCCCCCTCTCTCTCCCCTCCCCCTTAAAAAAATAATCGGGCTACAAGAACAAAGACAATATACTAGATCTAGTAGCTCTGCTTTACAACTACAAGCAAGTGGAGAGAAACTCACTGTAACAGCTTACAAGCAAACCTTCAATAGCATCAAGGTTATCCATTAATAGGTTAAAGCCAAAACAACATTCTTTAGAAGAAAACATTCCAGAGTCTTCACAATGTGTCTTCAAAGTTAACAATTACTAAACATATAAAGAAAAATTATGACCCATAATCAATTGAAGATATGTAAGCCAGGTTCCAGTGGTGCATGCCTGTAGCCCCTCATACTCAGGAGACTAAGGAGGACCACTTGAGTACATGAATTTGAGGCCATCTTAGACAATACAGACCTCACCATCTGTGCAGATGCACAGATGACCTCTATAGTGGAATGAACTGAGAATTTAGAGGAAAAAAGACACATTTGGATTTTCACCAAAGGAATAGAAATAACCCAATGGAAAGTGTAGTGACAAAAAATACAAATCTAAAAAACCACAGTATCTGAAATAAAACATTTCATTAGATGGGGTAAGTATAAATTGGACGGAGAAGAAAGCCTAAACTGGAAGATAAGCCAATGATATTATCAAACCAAAGCACTGAGAAAGGAAAAAAGGAGAGGTTTGAGACCTGTGGAACCCAACCAGTCTAATGTATTCATAATTAGAGGCTCACACAGAAGGAGAGGAAAAGAAGATAATGAGGCAAGAAATATTTGAAGCAATAGTGATTGAAATTTCCTGAGAATTGTTGAAAGATTTCAATAGAAGTTCAGTGTTCTCCCAAGCAGAATATAACAAAAGACCACATTGGCTATATCACCAAAACCTAAGCAAAAAATAAAAGCAGCCCAAGGACAGATACGGTGATGGTAGAATAGAATTACTTAATCTCATGAGAAATGGTGAGATTCAGAAAATAATGAAAAGATGTGAAGATTAAGCAACAGAAGCTGACAAAATTCTAAGGAGATCACAGTGTAAAGTAAAAGTTTTCCAAATAAACCAAAACAGTTTCTCACTGGCATACTGACAGAAAATGCCTTAAGAAAATTTTAAGGGGCTGGAGCAGTGGCTCCAGGAGAATGTTTGCCAGGTATGCACAAGGACCCAGGTTGAAATCCCAGTAACACATATACAACTAAGTGTCGGAAAAACAAAAACCAGATGAAAATGAAATTGATTCTTTTCGACTGGAGGAAAATTACATTTTATGAGATCTTGTATTTCCAGAAAGGAACTAAAAGCTTTGGAAATTATAAATATGTTGGGAAATACTGAAAACTTTTTACTAAATAAATACTTCCTATTTAAAAGAAATTCTGGGGCCTGGAGAGGTGGCTCCGTTACAGTGCTTGCCTGGCATGTGTGAGGACACGGGTTCAAGCCCAGCACCACATACACAATGAAGTGTCGAGCAACGAAAGCCACATGAAAAACTAAATAAAATTGATTTTCTTTCTCACTATCCCTGTCAAGAAAAATGAAGAGGGATTAGAACGGTGGCTCAGCAGTTATGGCACTTGCCTTGCATTCGTGCCTTGCATTTGCCAGTACACGAGTTAAAACCCCAGCACCATGTACACAATGAAGTCTCAGAGCACTGAAAGCCACATGAAAAACTAAAATAAAAAATTGATATTCTCTCACTGCTCTTCTCAAAAAAAAAAAAAAGCGTACCATGGGATTGAAAGAAATTCTGATATTTTGTTGTTTGTACTTGTAGAGGTAAAATACAGAACAAAAAACACAAAGAGCTGGAGGAGACAATAAATGGAATTGTATTTTTAATGTTTATTAGAACATAAGGTGTTACAGTATTGGTAATAAGGTCGACTGTGCTAAATTGAAGCATATTGTAATCATTCTCTGAAAAAAAAAGTGCAGTATATCTAAAGGCCATTAGAGAAAATGAAATAGACTGCTAAACATTATGTGATTGATTCAAATGGAATCAAGGAGAAAAGAGGGTGCAGCAGTGGCTCGCTGACTGGAGCACTTGCCTGGCATGTGCAAGGAGCGAAGTCCAAACTCCAGCACCACACACATGACTACGTGCCAGAAAAACAGGCCAGGTGAAGACTGTGAAGTCGATTCTCTCTCCCTCTCCTTTTTGGCTTGCTTGCTTTTAAATGTTGAAGTTCAGTGAGAGAAGAGAGAACCAGTTTTTTATTTAGTGTTTTTCTGCTGTGAACGTGGTGCTGGGGTAAGAACCCATACTTGCGCATGCCAGGCAAGTGCCTTAACCCCTGAGCCATGTTCCAGCCCCTCCCTCCCTCTCTTAAGAAAAAAAAGGAAAAAAAGAATGAAAAAACAGATGAGATGAATTCAATGGAGATGAAATACAACAATGTTAATTTTTTTAAAAAGAGGGACAGCGAGAGAAAGAGAATCCGTTTTATTTAATTTTTCATGTGGCTTTGTTTCAACATTGTGTATGGGTGCTGGGGCTCAAACCTGTGTCCTTGTGCATGCCAGGCAAGTGTTTTAACCCCTAAGCCATCACTCCAGCCCTCGAGGTTAACAATTAAATGTAAATTAACTACCTTATGAACCTGCTACATGAACAATTGTTTTAAAGTCATTACTAGACAGTTTTAGGAGAGAGAGTAAAATGACTAGGTAGTGGGGACAAAGGGCCCAGTCTAAGAGCTAGCAGGTAGAGAGCAATTGACAGGGCCTACTCAGGGCCTTCATATGCAAATGACCATGTTGCTCACGTGTGGGAGCAACTCCTTTGTCCCAGAGTCAGTAAAACTAAGAAATAGGGGTGGACTCAGATGGGAAGTTGGAAAGAATTGCTACGTGTGTTGCATAGATTTTAACCAATGACTTTGGCACTAAGTTTTAATGCCTGTTTTGCATAGGTCTCAACTAATGTGTAGATGCATTTCTCAATGCCTGCTTTGCATGAATGTTAATTTTGTTCATACCCCAAATCAATATAACCCCTGGCCTGACCTCCATTAGATGGTGTTCTGCTTCCAGATACCCCTCCGCCTTGTTGAGTCTCTGTTCTCCTTCCTTAAATAAATCCTACTCCTTTTACTCCTCCTTCCTTGGTTGTCTCTAGATTTTGTTCTTCAAATTCATGAGACAAGAACCCAGAAGATTGGCGCTGAGTTCCCAGGGTGAATTTCCACCACGCCAAGAGCTGCAACACCCAACTTTTAGCTGGAGAGCTGCTAACACTATTTCGGCCTCAGAAACCTGTAGCCAGCCCAAATCCCAGTTTTAGCTGGGAATTGCTGCAAACACTAGAAGTGGGCTATTTTGGCTGCTGGAATCTGTAGTGGCCCAGACTCCATTTGCCAGTGGGAGCAGAGAATCCGGCCTCATCTCAAAAATCCTGCATCAGGGGCTGGAGCCATGGCTCAGCGTTTACATCAGTTCAAACCTCTGCACCACGTACACAAAGAAGTGTTGGAGCAACGAAAGCCACATGAAAAACTAAATAAAGTTGATTCTCTCTTTCTCTCACTCTCTGTCCCTCTTTCTTTAAAAAAAAAAAAAAACCACATCAATTAGATGGTTGGGCTCTCAAGACTATCACAAGTTCGATGTTCAATAATTCATTAGGCGCACTGTCCTGATTCAGCATATAATCATATTCATAACAATTGTTACAGGGAAAGCATACAAAGCAAACTTATAAAAAGGAAAAAAAAATCCTACAAAACCAAGCACCAGCTTCCATGACTCCCCACCCAGTGGAATCAAGGGGATCCACTTACTTCCTCCAGCAAAAGGTGATAATATCTGTGAAATTGTAAGCCCAACTATTGAGCATAGTGAGCCACTTTGTTAGAAAATAGGGGGAGGCCTCCTCCAAATCCAGGTTCCCAGATCCAGACAAGGGCCGAACTTGCAGGCAGGATTGCGTAAGGATAAGTCTCAAGCCTGATATTTTAACTCGTGGCAGCACAGTGTTTCAGATCAAAGCTTTAGTGGGGAGAGGGTTCTCTGGGTGGTCAAATAGGTGAGGAAGTTATGTAGAAGACAGCTTAATATGGCTTTCAGACAAAAAGAGGAAGTTAATCACTTGGTGGTTAGGGGCATTCTGGAAAAAAGACTATGAACCTGGTGTCAGAGTGTGTTCTTCAATAACTGATCATCAATCTAATGGGACTTGCGATCATCAGGTCTTAGGGCTTGCTATGTAAAAGTTTCACTGGGGTTGTGCATCCATGTTTCACGTGGAACATTCCCTTATAAACATGGCACTCAACTTAAAATAGTTTGACTTAATGATTTTTTAGACTTTATAATGGTGTAAAAGGAAAACACCTTTAGTAAAAATTGTACTACAAATTTTGATCGTTTTGTGGGCTAGCATGTACTTCTTCCAGATCTTAAAATATGCCTGTTCACTTTTGACTAAGGATATTTGCACCACTTATTATGCCTAGAAAAATCTTCAAATATTTTACCGATTCAGAAGTTAAAATTTTACCTCTTTAGAGAAGCTTCTGATAACCAGCACTTTAAATTAACCACCCTGTTAATCTCTACAGCACTGTCGTATTTCCTACCTGACATTACTTAAGAATTTTTTAATACTTTTATGCGCCGTATTTTGTCTTTTTACAATTTTCTTGAGACCAGCACCTAACACATTGTGCTTCATATGTCTGTTGAATCTTTGTTTTCATTTTCCAACTTGTCTATAATTATTTGCATAACGAAGTTATCTTTATAATGACTTTAAATAGCATTTTTTAAAGAGAGAATCTTTTTTTTTTTTTTTTTTTTAGAGAGGACAGGAAGAGAGAGAGACAGAATCAATTTTTATTGAGTTTTCCACGTGGCTTTCCTTGGCTGACAGTTTTGTACGAGGTGCTGGGGTTCAAGCTTGCGTACTTGCGCATGCCAGGCAAAAGTAGTAACCCCAGGCCACCGCTCCAGCCCCCTAGGCAACTTTCTAATCTTACTGTTTACACACTTGTAAAACGGGAAGACAATTCATTTCATATGATTAACCACACAACGCAGATTAAAGTGTTCTAGCAGTCAGCGACCTTTCCCTCCCGTTAAAATAAACCCGCCGCTCCTAGCCTCTGGCCTCAGTCTGTAAAATCAGTGGCAAGAACACGAAGACTGGGAACAGCTCTGTGGTCGCCGGCTCCGCCTCTATCAGACGCCAGGGCCGCCGGGAAGGGGGCGGGACCTCCAGGCTCCGGATGTACTTCCGCCTCCGCATCGCTCCAGCCAATCGGCCTCTGGTGCTCCTCCCCTTCCGCACTCGGTACCTCCAGCCGCCACAGCGTCTTCCGGCGGGAGCTGTACGGCTCCTTATCATGGTGAGTTGGCCCAGAGGGATGAGGGTTTCCGTCCTAGGTGATTCCTCTTAACTTCTCCCGTCCCGAAGCTGCCTTGAAGTGCCGCAGCCTCCCGGATGTGGGGGTCGTCAGAGTTGCCGTTGGGCGCTCGGGAGAAACGGCTGTCGCCCAAATGGTTCTCCCCAAAGCCCCAGTCCCTTTCGGTCTCTCACCTGGTTGCTTTGCCGGGTTCCCCTCCAGGCCAGACCACAGCTCCTGGAGAATTTAGGGCTTCCCTCTGCGGAGTTTTCTTCCAATATAAAAACACAAGTCTTTGCCGGCGTCAGCGACTACATCACCAACCAAAGATCTGAAGCCAAGTCCACGGCAACAACGACTGTTACGTGATGCTTAGAGAAGTGACAGCGCTAGCGGAAACAAAGTCAGGAAGAGGTGTTAAGACGACCCATTCTGCGGCTTGGGCTTATTGAGTGGCAGGTAGCTTGCTATGGCAGCAGCTTCCATAGGGAACAGCGCTTGCACGGAGTCGAGGAGTTCGTAGAGCATCCTGCTGCTGTATTTCTCCATTTGTTGAAACCAGCGAAAGATGCTGATGTTATGGTTGTTGGGTGGGACATGTTTTATCTAAAATTTATTAGATGAATTAGTCGTTTTAGACTGTTACAAATCCAGTACACATAGTCTTTCAATTTAATCTTAAGATAATCAAGTGTTTGTGATTTCAGATGTCAAAGTGGTGTGTGCTTCTTGAAACAGTCATTGATACTTACAAGGTAGCCTATGTATGAAAAAGGGGTTGCATTTGTGTAACTAAGCTGTTCTTAAGTGAATATAGTCAGCTTTTTGTAAATGTTCTGTAATCGTTCTTTGCACACAGAATAGTGGATTAAGGTTTACTTTTCTTTTTTTCTTTATGCCTAAAGACCAAATAGTTTCCTCTATGATTTTCTTCAAAACATTCACCATTGGATAGCCAAAATTATTTTGCTTAAATTTTACTTTGTCATTTCCTTGCTTAAAGTTTTTTCATTTTTTTTGATGGGCATGGTGGCACATGCTTGTCATTCCAGCTATTGGGGAGGCTGAGGCAGGAGGATAACCAGTTTGAGGCCAGTCTGAGCAACTTAGCTAGATCTTGTCTCAAAACAAAAAGGACTGGGATGTAGCTCAGTGGTAGAGCACTTGCCTAGCGTGTGTGAGGGTCTGAGTTCAATACCTACTACTACAAAAAAAGAATAGAAAAAATTGGGTTTAAAATTTCTGTAACCCTCAAAACAAAGTTCTTCTGTTTAATATGGCATACAAAACCAACCATAGTCAAGCTCCTTACCTTTTTACCTTTACAGCCTCTTTTATACTCGCACACACACACACACACATGCACACACATACATCATTCCTATTTCAGCCACAGTGAAAAATGTGGAAAGCATACTTTGTGAATTGGGCCTTTGTACCTAATTTGTATATGTTCTGTTTGCCAGCATTGTTCTCCTTATCTGGCCTTATGATATGACCCTTACATGTCCTTAACTCTTACATGAACCTTTCCTTCATGTCCTAGTGTCCTAAGAGCAACTTTTCTTTTGTGTTGCTGTGATGTCTTATGCTCTTTTTAAAAAATGGATAAGCAACAGTTTTATTACATAAAGTAAGCTTCACAAAATGCATACATACCATAAAAACCTAACTTGCGCTAAAACACTCATGAAGGGATTTTAGGAAGAGTGAATGAGAAACTTAAAACTCAAAGGTTTTTCAGTTTGTGTACCTTCATTTAAGTGGCAAATTTTAAATTTGGATGCCTGTGCTTCTTACCAATAGCATCTTTATCCCTTACCAGATTATATTAAAATTATGTACTTGCTTGTCCTTCTTACTTAATAGACTGTAAGCTCGTTGAGAGCAGGATCTATATATGTTTCACTTGGGTGCTCTCAAAACTGTACAGTGCCTGATCCAGAGGAAATTTTTCAATAAATATTTGTTTTGTAAAGTACTGAATAAACTACAGCAAAAAAATTTTTATGCTTGAAACTTTAGTATTAGTAATACAGGGGAAATAATGGCATTTAAGGTTTCTCTGTGTGTGTGTGTGTGTGTGTGTGTGTGTGTGTGTGTTGCTGGAGCTTCAACTTAGGGCTTACCTTACACAAGGCAAGTGCTCTATCACTAAACTGTACTCCCAGACCCTAAGTTTTTTGTTAAAAGTTTTTTAGGAAAGCAGTTTTATGAGTCACTCATGGATTCATACTGCTATCTTACAAACTATAGCCATTGTCTTTAGTAATGTTACTAAAAATTAACTTACAATGTATAGTAACAATAAAAATTATCCCTTCACTAACTATAAAATAAGTAGCATAGAAAGCACTATAGTTTGGAATGATCTAGGAAGACTTCATGGAAAAGGTAAAACATGAAACTGGTAATTTGTTTCTTATTCATATTTGATATACTTTTTTTCCCCTTGGTACCCAGGATTGAATCCAGGGGTATTTTAACCACGGAGCCACATCCCCTATCCCTTTTTAACTTTTTGTTTTGAGATAAGGTCTCAGTAATAGCCAAGGCTGTCTTTGAAATTGGAATCCTCCTGCCTCAGCTTCTGAGTTGCTGGGAATACAGGCATGCACCACTACATCTAGCCCTTATTCATACACTGTTTTTTGTTTTGTTTTGTTTTTAAAGAGAGAGAGGCAGGGACAGTGAGAGAGAGAGAAAGAGAATTAATTTTTTTTTTTTATTTTTCCATCTGACCTTTGTGTCTCCAACATTTAGTTGTATATGTGGTGTTGCATTTCGAACTCAGGTCCTCACACATGCCAGGCAAGTGCTTTAACTGCTGAGCCACCACCACTCCAGCCCTATTCATATACTCAATCTAATATTGCTCTCATTTAGGTGAGGAAATGGGTCAACTGACAGAGTTGGTAGAGCTTGAATTACACCAGTCTTGCCTTTTCACTCTGGAGTGGTATGGTCAGAAGTATGCCAGTTTAGCTAGAATTGAGGATTTCTATCTGGAGTAACAAATAGACTAGAAAGAAATGGGCTAAGTTGTTGAAAGGTTGGAATTTCAAGGTGTAAAATTTGCAGTTTATCCGGACAGCAATGGGGAACCAATATAATTTTGGAAAGAATGATAGGACTATTAGGATTTTGTTTTATATTCAGTGTGAGTATGGCATCAAAAGTGGACACCTGTCTTTTAAAATCTTGTTGATTTTCTTAATCTGAAACTTAGTAAAGTAACAAGTAAAATTAATTAAAGTCAAACAAGATATCCAAGGGTAATTGAATTGAGCTACGTTTATTATTTTGGGATAAAAATATTCCTCGCAAAATTCTTGTGGAATATATTTATTAACATTAATGTTTATTATCATCTCAAATATCAAACTGGATTAGTTTAGCAGGGCCTTCAGGTTACGCAAATTTTTTTTTTTTTTAATTATTTGGTGGTTTTGGAGCTAGAACCACAAAGCCTTGTGTATGCTGGGGAAGTGCTGTACCACCGAGCTATAACCACAGGCCCCTGGACCCCTCCCTTTTTTTTTCCTTTTCCCTAGAAATAGGGTCTCTCTAAGATACTGAAGCAGGCCTTGAACTTGCAATCTTACTGCCTCAGCCTCCTGAGTTGCTGGGTTTACAGGCATATGCCACTATATATGGCAAAACACTTGGTCTTTGTATAGATACCAGAATTAGTAATACTTTTCTGGTGTCTATATTTACTTTTTAAAGCTTTTTATTTTACATTTTATTATGCAAAATTTCAAGCATACATGAAAGAGACTGTAATACATTGAGCCCTTATGTACCCATCAGTTGGCATCAACAATTATTGACATCTATTACTGTTTTTCTTATATGACTTGTTTATTCTTGGCCTTTTTTCTGACTTTCCTGAATCCCAGCATAATGTAACTAATGGCATGTCTAAGCTTTGAAGAAATGGGATAATACACCTTCTTATAACTATTGAAATGTTAACTTTTAACCATGTAGGAAAACCATGCCTGTGTTTAAATAGAATCTGAAAGTTTTTCTGTTGTAATCTGTTAATATCCAAGTTCCAGTGCTTTCTGGAGCTTCAGTAGTTGAGTTAAACTGGCCAAATTTGGTGAGGTAGAAATGTAGTATGGTTGTAAGAATGAGTATAGCCTTTCCTATCAAAGAAAGTATTTTGTTAAAAATCCAAATATTTAAGTATGTGGCACTTAGCAGTCAAAATATTATGAATTTTTAAGGCTTTTTCTCCCATAGAAATAATTACTTGCTTTCAGAATAACAAAATTTTATCCTTAAAAGTAGGCATAGAGTTTTGCTTTTGGAAACCTAAGCTGGATAAATTAATACGGCCATGCAGTATTTTCAGATTATGAAGGTTTAAGTATTTTTTTATAATTTTAAAAATTTGTTCAACATAGTTTTCCATATTGGAGGGAATTGTTGTTACATATGCATGCATCCATGGATATTGACATAGTGAGATGGTAGGTTAAGGCTGATTCTAGACCAGGATCAACCCCACTTCATCCATTCTCTGAACTCTTGTCTCCTCTGTAATCCCATCATACTATAGTTTGAAATGAACGTGTATATATATATAATAATTTTGACATTTCTGAGTTTCTCTGCCTGCCTGTGTATAGCTAGGCTTCTAATGGGAGTTGAGTATTCCCCATTGTATTAATAACCCCCCTTGTCCTTCCTTCCCTTCTCCTGACCTTCATAGATATGGTTCTCCCAGCTTATGTGAAATTTCAACTATGGTGAGTTTATTACTTAAACTCAGCTAACTATAATCCTGTCTTAGGTTTTATACTAGCTTCTACATATGAGAGAAAACGTTTGGCCTTTAAGAATATTTCACTCAGCATAATTTTTTCTATTTCCATCCATTTGGCTTCAGAAGGCATGATATCGTTCTAATAGGGGAGTAAAACTCCATTGTGTATATATACCACGATTTTTTAATCCATTTATCCAGCGAGGGGCATCTGGGTTGTTGGTTCCATAGTTTAGCTATTGTAAATTGAATTGCTATAAACATTGATGTGGATTTATGTAATTTTAATGAAATAGTTAACAATCATAGATCTTATTGCATTATTCCCATTATTTCCAGTACATATCAAAACTTCATTTAACTGAAGCACATAAAATACTCCTTTTGATCTTCTTCATAGACATAGAGGTTTTTGCCTCTATCCTATACCACATCCCTATATCTAAGATTATAAAATTATAATCCATAGTTTCTTCAAGCATAGTTTTATACTTTACTTTTTAAATAAATAAGGAATATGGTAAGAATGCAACCTTTATCAAAATACATTTACTGAATAGCTTGTGTTTTCTTCCGCCACTGTTGGATACTGCCATTATCATGAGTTAGTTTGTCATATGACTTTGAACTCTTCATACGGAGAATTGAACCCAGAAGCACTCTACCGCTGAACTATATACTATCGGCCCTTTTTACTTTTTATTTTGCTAAATTGCTGAGACTGGCCTGGAACTTGAAAACCTCCTGCTTCCACCTTCTGAGTTGCTGAGATTACTGGTATGCTCTTCTGCACCTCACCTGAATTATTCCTTCTGTTAAAACTTTCCCACATGGTTTCCTAACTTTGGGTGTAAATCCCCTGGAATTACCACTTGGTCTTCTCTCTCTCCAGTAACTCTGTTGCCAAACCTTTTCAGTACAAGTCAAATACTGTGTACTAGCAAGAATCATGAAGACCAGCTAGGATTGTTAAAATACTTTTGACTGAATACCTAAGGGCTTTTACTGTAATAAGTGCAAGAACTTTTATATGTTTAGCTTTGAATAGGTTAATTGTAAATTTCCTTTTTTTTCTTTTTCTAATTTTTTTTCCCCTAAGCGAGGGAGAGAGTGAGAAAGAATCAATTTTATTTATTTTTTTCATCTGGCCTTTGTATACTTTTTCCAGTTTTTTTATTGGTTCTTTTTAGTTACGTATAGCAGTGGGATTAATTTTGATGTAGTTCTAAAAGCATGTAATATAATTTGTTCTAATTCTGTCCCCAGTGCTTCCCCTTTACCTTCCCTCCTCGCTCCATTTTCTTACCAGTACTCTACTGATCTCTGCTAGTTACTTATCTTTTTTTTTTTTTTTTTTGAGTAGGTGTCTTGTGGATGTATGGTGTCTTGTGATTGTGAGGTTCACTGTGGTATATTCATGTATGTACATAGGAAAGTTAGGTCAGATTCATTCCACTGTCTTTTCCTATCACATCTCTCCTCCCTTCCCTTCATTCTTCCTTGTCTACTTCACTGCTCACTCTTATGTTTTTTTACCTCTCCCCCTTATTTTGGATTAGCTTTTGCATATCAAAGAAAATGTTCAGCCTTTGTTTTTTTAGGACTGGCATAATTCACTTAGCATGATAGGCTCTAGTTCCACTCATTTACCAGCAAATGCCATAATTTCATTCTCCTTTATGGCTGAGTAATACGTCATTGTGTATGTACACACACAACATTTCCTTTAGCCATTTGTCTGTTGAAATGTATCTAGGTTGGCTCCATAGCTTGGCTATTGTGAATTGTGCTGCTGTAAACATTGGTGTGGAGCTGGAGCGGTGGCCCAGCAGTTTCTATGCTTGCCTGCCATGTGTGAGGATGCGGGTTCGAACCCTAGCACC
Source organism: Aplodontia rufa (assembly GCA_004027875.1). NCBI lineage: Eukaryota > Metazoa > Chordata > Mammalia > Rodentia > Aplodontiidae > Aplodontia > Aplodontia rufa. The sequence continues at coordinate 83,935 of PVKS010001438.1, read as the reverse complement.
ACGTACACAAAGAAGTGTTGAAGCAACGAAAACCACTTGAGAAATAAAATTGATATTCTCTCTCTCCAGCACTGTCCCTCTCTATTAAAACACATACTTTCTCTCTCTCTCTCTTTCTCTCTCTCTCTCGGCTGTGTCACTGTAGAATGCTGATTTTAAATTTTGGATATTTACCAAGGAATGGCATAGCTGGGCCATATGGTGGTTCCGTTCCTAGTTTTTGAGTAATCTCCATACTGTTTTCCAACAAGGTCTGAGTGTACCTTTTCCCCCACATCCTTGCCAACAATTATTGTTACTTGTATTCTTGGTAATTGCCATTCTGACTGGAATGAGATGAAATTTCAATGTTTTTCTTGGGGGGGGGTGTTTGTGTGTTTGTGTTTGTTTTGGTACCAGGGATTGAAGCCAGGGGCACTTAACCTCTGAGCAACATCCACAGCTTATTATATATTTTATTTTGAGACAGGGTCTCACTAAGTTGCTGAGGCTGGCTTTGAACTTGGGATCCTCCTATCTCAGCCTCCCGAGTCGCTGCCAATGTAGTTTTAATTTACCTTTCTCTACTTGCTACAGATGTTGAGCGTTTTTTCATGTATTTGTTGTCCATTTGTATTTCTTCTTTTGAGAAGTGTCTGTTTAGTTCCTTTGTCCATTTATTGGTTATGTTATTATTTTTTGTTGTTGTTTTGAGTTTTTTGAGTTCTTTGTATATCCTGGATATTAATGCCCTATCTGAGAAGCAGGTAGCAAAGATTTTCTCCCATTTTGTTGGCTTTCTTTTCACACTCTTTTTTCCTTTGCTGTGAAGAAGCTTTTTAATTTGATTTCATTCCACTTATTGATTTTTTTTTTCTTACACTTTGGCAGTCTTGCTAAGGAAGTCAGTTCCTGAGCTGACATGTTGGTGTGTTCGGCCTACACTTTCTTCTAGCAGTTGCAGGGTTTTGATCTAATACCTAGGTCTCTGATCCACTTCAAGTTGACTTTTATGCAGAGTGAGAGATAGGCAGTGAGAGATAGGGGTTAAATCTGATTCAGGAACAACAAAAGGATGCCCACTTTTACCACTCCTATTGAACATAGTCATTGAAATTCTAGACAGAGCAATCAGGCAGGAGAAGGAAATTGAAGGTATATGAATAGGAAAACAAGAGCTCATATTGTTTGCTGATGACATGATTTTATATTTAGAATACCCAAGAAACTATGCCAGAAGACTTCTAGAGCTCATAAATGAATTCAGCAAAGCAGCAGGATACAAAATCAACACATACAAATCAATTACATTTTGAGAGTATTAAGTTGGTAAATACATTATTGAGAGTATTAAATTGATAAATAAATGTAAAGTGTCTAGAATAAGTACTTGCACATGTGGATTGCTCAATAAATGTTAGTTGTTTGTATTAGTGCCATAGCATATCACAGGAAATATGAAAATTAGATGCTTAAATGCTGATTTTATTTGTTTTAAAGGGGACAATTCATCTCTTTCGAAAACCACAAAGATCCTTTTTTGGCAAGTTATTACAGGAATTTAGACTAGTAGCAGCAGACCGAAGGGTAAGTTATTCCTTAACCTCAACTTTAATTACTGTACAAACAACATTATAATAGAAATCACTTTTGGCCACACCATACTGTTCTCGTTTTTCCATGTTGGATAAGATTTTTTGTTTTTGTTTGTTTATAATGTAGAGTTATAGTTTTTAATGTTCAGTGGTTTTGCTTTGGTGAGAGGAAGAAAGGCATCAGCTAAAGTTTTTATTGTAATTCTAAAGCATTTTAAAGAAAATTTGTTTTTTTTAATGGTTTCTTTTTATTACTAATATTTTGTAAGAATCGAATGGGAGGGCTGGAGCTGTGGCTCAGTGGTTACGGCGCTTGCCTTGCATGTGCGAGTACGCAGGTTCAAACCCCAGCACCATATATGTACACAATGAAGTGTCTGAGCAACGAAAGTCCATGAAAATCTAAATAAAAAATTGATTTTGTCTTTCTCTCTCATACTGTCCCTCTCTCTTTAAAAAGAAAAATTAAAAAAAAAAAAGAATCGAATGGGGACTCAAGAGATGGTTCAGCCGCAGAGCGCATGGCTGGCATGTGTGAGGAACCAGTTTCCATCCTTAACACCACTTACACAATTAAATGGAGGAAAAAAAACCAGTTGAAAAAATAAAAATGTATTTCTCTCTCTCGTTTAAAAAAAATTGTTGTCTAAAGCCGTGTTTTCCCATTTTTAACAGAAAATTTAATAAGGCAAGGATTTTTTTTTTTTTAAAGAGAGAGGAACAGAGAGAGAGAGAGAATCAACTTTATTTAGTTTTACACTTGACTTTAGTTGCTCCAACACTTCATTGAGTACGTGGTGCTGGGCTTGGAACCTGCTTACTTGTGCATGCCAGGCAAGCTCCATAACCGCCAAGCCACCACTCCAGCTCCCACGGCAAGAAATTGTGTCATGCTTTGAGACTATAAATAAGGCGATATAATTTATCTCTTGATCACCCATATTCAGTCCTAGTTTTCATTCTTCTCATTATTAAATTATAAGCTCTTTGAGGCCAGAGACTATATCTGTTCTGCTCATCTTTTTATAGATGTACAGAATAAGTACCCAATAAATATTTAATGAGCTTTAAATAAAGTCAACTTCAATTGGAAAATGGTACTAAACAGTTATCAAGGGGTTGGGGATTTAGCTCAGTGGCAGAGCCTTGCCTAGCATGCGCAAGGCCCCGAGTTCGTCCTCAGCCCTGGGAAAAAAAACAAACAGTTATCAAGGATAGTGCCCTTGAATTATAAAGTACATTAGAAGCTTCTTTTCTTTGTTGTTGAAATCTTGAAACAGTCAAGATGTCAGCAAGTCTAGCATTTGACAATGTTATCATGCCCTAAATGTTAACCTAAAGAGCCAAGGATAGAGGATTCATCTTTTTGGTAGATGTATATTCATTCCATTTAGCATGATTTCTTAGAACAGATAAATATAGCTCTGTGATACTGATGGAAAGCAACTATATTATAAAAGTAAATAAACATTCTTTTTTTCCCCCTTTTTTAAAGAGAGAAGGATAGTGAGAGAGAGAAAGAGACAGAGACAGAGAAGCAGAGAGAATTTCTATTGAGCTTTTTACATGGCTTTCATTGCTCTGACACTTTGTTGTATACGTGGGTGCTGAGGTTTGAACCCATGTACTTGTGCATGCTGGGCAAGTACTGTAACCACTGAGCTACTGCTCCAGCCCCTACATAAACATTCTTTAATCATATACTTTTTTCTTTTCAAGAGAGAGAGGGAAAGTGAGAGAGAATCCGTTTTTTTTTTTTCATCTGGCCTTTGTTTATGGGACACTTAGTTGTGTATGTGATGCTGGGGTTTGAACCTGGATCCTTGTGCACGACAGACAAGTGCTTCAACCCCTGAGCCACCGCTCCAGTCCAAAAATCCTTAACCTTCATTCAATGCACTTTCTTTCTGTGTACCTGCATGTAAGTGGCAGACTCTAACCTGAGAGAAATGAAGCCATGCTTAGTTGTCTCACTGTGAATTTGTGAATTCATGATCAAATGCACTATTTATCATTAGCCCTAAATAACTAAGTATGTATACATTTGTTCTTGAATGTTTGATGTTTCCCCCTCAATTGTAATTCTCTATCATCTAATTAAAAAAACCAACTACACTATTTATGATGCTCATACTAAATTTCCTTAGTTCGTTCAGTTTCCCACTTTCCTAGGTGACTATTTCGTATCATTTCTTTCCTTTCTATCCTGAAAATTCCAAAACCACCATTATCTTCCTTCTGCCTGTTGCTCTTGCTTCTTGTTTTCAAAAGGGAAAAGAAGTGATCCCGCTAGAGTGACAAAACTATAAACAAATATATTAAGGTCAGATAGTGATAAGTGCTAAGATGGGAGGAAAAAAAGTGCTGCAAGTAGTGGCACACACCTGTAATCCAATCTACTCTGGAGGCTGGGACAGAAGGATCCCAGGTTCAAGGCCAGCATGGGTAACTTAGCCCCTGTCTCATAAACTAATAAAAGGGTTGGGGATGTAGCTCAGTGGTAGGGTGCTTGCCTGGCATATACAGGGCCCTGGGTTCAATCCCCATTACCATTAAAAAAAAAAAAAAAGGTAGGTTAAAAAGACAGTAATGGAACGTATGGAAAGGTTTCTCTTCCAGAGTGGTTGGAAAAGAACCTTTTGGTCAGTTGACATGTGAACAGAAATCTGCACAAGGCAAAGGCACTAAGCATGCAGATATCTGGGAGAGAAAATGTGAACCACAGTGAAAATTTCCTGAAGCAGGACAGGTCTTGATGAGGATAGGTAGAGTAGAGTGGGTGAGAGGGAATCTGGGCTGGCATGAAGTAATGTTTGTTACCCCAGCTAGATTGTAAGATTCATGTTTTATTTACTAGAGCATCCTCAGGTCTAGAATAGTTTCTGGCATAAAATAGATAATCAGATATTTGTTAGGTGGATAAAGAGTTTGATTCAACAACAGAGATGGTCATTTTTCAATGTACATTCTTCCTTTTTTATAACTTTTATTTCAGTACTGAGGATTGAGCCCAGAGATGTTCTACAACTGAACTACATCATCAGCCCTTTTTATTTTTTATTTTAAGACAAGGTCTTGCTAAATTGCTAAGGGTCCTGCTGTATTGCTAAGGCATGCCTAAAATTTATTGTCCTCCTGCCTTAGCCTCCCAAGTGGCTGAAACTATAATCATGTACCACCAAGTCAAGCTTTAGTGTACATTCCTTTTTTAGGGGGGTGGGTACCAGGGATTGAACCCAGGGACTCTTAACCACTGAGCCCCATCCCCAGCCCATTTATTTATTTATTTTTAAAGAAAGAGGGAGAGAGATGGAGAGAAAGGGAGAATCAATTTTATTGATTTAATTCTGGATTTAGTTTTTCCAACACAGCTTTGTATATCGTGCTGGGGTTCAAACCTGGGTCTTAGTGCATGCTGGGCAAGCACTCTACTTACTGCTAAGCTACCACTCCAGCCCTTCCCCAGCCCTTTTATATTTTTATTTTGAGACTGGGTCTTGTTAAGTTGCCTGGGATTTCACTAAGTTTCTGAGGCTGATTTTGAACTTGTGATCCTCCTGCCTCAGCCTCCTGAGTCCCTGGGATTTATAGGTGTTAGGTGTGCACTATCTCACCTGGCTAGTATACATTCCTTATTTGCTTTTTCTGACTCTTTTTTTTTTTTTAAGAGAGAGAATCACTTTTGTTTAGTTTTTCATCTGGTTTTCGTTGCTCTAACACTTAGTGCTACATGTGGTGCTGCGGTTCAAACCCAGGTCCTCACCGTGCCAGGCATGCGCTCCAACCTCTGAGTCACCACTCCAGCCTTCTGACTGTTTTTGTTTGGTTGTTTATAATTTCTCATTAAGGAGTTGAGTCATTGTACAATCATAAATGCATATAAAGTAACAATATGATATGCATTTTCTCCTAAACCAGTTACCCCATATCGCCCACACCCCAGTCTCTTGATTCTTCTAAATTTCACCCCTACAACTGATATAATTGTTTAGATTGTGAATTTTCCAGAATTAAATGATTGCATGAGTATAATTTGGCTTCTGGGGAGGTGTAGTAAAGAAGTATGCTACATTGTTGATTGTCTCCCTATATCCCGCTTTGTCCTCCCGTCCCCTTACGTGTCTTTGGTGACCCTAGATTACCTGTTACTTCCCCTATGCTGGGTCTAATTCATGAGTTTGACAGCCTTTCACAAAGCCTAGGTTTTACACTGGCCTCCACAAATGAGGAAAAACATTCCACCCTTGAGTCTCTCGGTTTGGCTAACTTCACTCAGCATGATTTCTTCCCAAGGATGGCAATTTTTGTTTGTTGTTTTGTTTCTGGTACTAGAGATTGAACCCAGAAGCATTTAACTACTGAGCCACATCCCAAGCCCTTTTTATTTTTTATTTTGAGACAGGGTCTCACTAAGTTACTTAGGGCCTCACTAAGTTGCTGAGGCTGGCCTTGAATTTGCCATCCTCCTGCCTCAGCCTCCCAAGCCAATGGGATTACAGGCACACGCCACCATGCCTGGCCTTCTGACTGTTCTTGAACCTCTGTCTTGACTAGACTCCAGGTCTGGTCATTTCATTAAAGTCTTACTAGTATTAGAGTCCTTTGCCCCATATCACTATTCAAGATATAAACACCCTACCTCATCTGCTTTTCTTGTTTGTTCTTGGCTGTAGTAGTTACAGAATGGTGTCTGCCAAAAATTCATGCTGGTTTTTTATGTGTTTGTGTGTGCACACATGCAGACACACTTGGGATGGAACCCAGGACCCTGCACATGCTAAGCACATGCTATATCACCATAGCCAACCCATGGTGGTAATTGTTATTATCATCTTTGGTGATTCAATAGTATGCTCATCAAAACAACTAATTCTACAGATTCCACTCTATATTTAAATTTCCAGTTCTGCCTTCGTATATCTGTTAATTTTAGAAAATTCCCTTGCATCTTCATTACATTTTTAGTTTTCATTAACTCATGTATTAGACCCAGCAAAGGCATAGCAATACATAATCTAGGGGAATCATAGGTGTGTGGGGAGGGAGGAGGGAGTGGAATGGCGGGGTGGGGGGGAGGGGAGAGGGAGGGAGGATATGGAGGAATCTAGGAAGACAAGCAACAATGTGGCATACTCTTTACCCCCCTCCTGATAATCCAAATAATACTTAAGCAATCATTTAATTCTGGAAATTCCACAATCTAAACATTTATATCACTTCTGGGGCAACATATAGAGGAATCAAGAGACTGGGGTGTGGGTGATGTGGGGGTAATTCTGGTTTAGGAATAAATGCATATCATATTGTTACTTTATACGCATTTATGCTTGCACAATAACAACTCCTTAGTAAAAAATTTAAGAAGGGAGGGAGAGACAGAAAAAGAGAGAATCAGTTTTTATTTAGTTTTTCATCTGGTCTTTGTTGCTTCTACATACGTGGTGCTGAGGTTTGAACCTGCACCCTCTTGTATGTCAGGCAAACATTATTAACCCCTGAGCTCCAGCCCCCATTTTTTTTTTTTTTAAAGAGATTGGGAGAAAGTGAGAGGTAGAGAGAATCACTAATTTTTCATCTGACCTTTGTTTCTCTGACAGTTTTATACATGGTGCTGGGGTTCGAACCCTGGTCCTCGTGCATGCCAGGAAAGTGCTCCAACTGCTGAGCCACTGCTCTAGTCCCCTCTTGCATCTTCTTTTCTAAAGATTTGTAGATTACCAACTCTGCTATTTCTCTCTTCACTTCATTCAGCCTCATAATTTCTCTGACCTATGAGTCATCTCCTCACCTGAAGGGGATTGTTTTTTTCTAAACCTATACTTTTCTATCTGAGTTCTAAGACCATCCTGTCCCACAACACACTTGATATTTGCAACTAAATCTCTTTAATTTCAGCATCCAAAGGACTTTTTGTTAATTTCTTTCCCCTCTACTTTGAAACGAGCATTTGTCTCCCTTCTTTAAATGGAGTATGCTGGACAGCACTTGAAAACGCCTCACTTGATCTTGTCTTCCTTTACTTTTTAGAGTGCACTTTCTCTAAGTCTTGTTTTCAAGGCGTACCTCAGGTACCTGTTGTGTAAACTTCTGACCCATGGTAATTTTTCCTTTTTGCAGCTCTCTTTCTTATGATTTATTTGATAAATAATTTAGCGCTGCTTCTTTTTTTCTGTACTTCCCATTTTGCTATAATTTCCAAGTTATAGAAAAGTTTCAAGATTAGTATAAGAAGCACCATTCTTCCCTTTGATTTACCAATTATTTACATTTGTCTTGTTTGCTTTATCATTGTTTCTGTGTACAGATTTATAGAGGCAAAATGATATATGTTCATTATTTTTCTCAACTGTTTGAGAGTTTCTGTGTCAAAATTTATTTTCTCTTGAAAAATTCCTCTTCTGGAATTATTCTTTTAGATTTGTGTATGATAATATTATAATACCTTAGTTGATGATAATTTTAGTAGATATTGAAAATGTGACAGACCTGAGGAAGTTGTACTTATTTTGAATATCAGCGTATGAATTATAGCAATTTGAACAAACCCAGTGTGATTATTATCACTGTACAAATCAGTGATTTTCCTTTCCACAGTCCTGGAAGATACTGCTGTTTGGTACAATTAACTTGATATGTACTGGCTTCCTGCTTATGTGGTGCAGTTCTACTAATAGTATAGGTATGTCACCATTATTCACTTTTATTTTTCTGATTTTAAATAATGATATATTTTAACTAGAATACGTTGTTCAGAAATGTATGTAATTCAGTGATTTAAATGAAGGAATGAATTGTTTTCTTTGCTTTTTTAAATGTGTTTAAAATAGCTGTATAAACTATAAAGTTTGGTTAATTTGTTAAGACATTATCTTTTTTGTACCGGGGTTGTTTCCTACCCTTTTCACTTTTTATTTTGAGACAGGGTCTTGGTAAGTTGCTGAGGCTGGTCTGCATTAGCCTCCCAGGTTTCTGGGATTATAAGCTTGTGCCACAATGCCAGTCTAAGACATTATCATTTTAAATGAGCTGTAGCTGTTAGTTTTTAAAAATATCTTTTGATTTGGGTATTTGTGAAACTGAGGGTTCTTTTTTGGTTGATGTATTAAAATTTTATATAGTTTATAAGTAAGCTTTTTGAAGTTTTTTGGCTATTCCTTTTCTTTTAATTAAGGAGTTAAGTTGTCGTATAGTCGTAAATGTGTTTAAACTAAGAATATGATACGAATCTGATCCTAATCCAGAGTCACCCTCATATTGCCCACATCCCAGTCTCTTGATTCTTCTACATTTCCCTATAACAGTTATAAAAGTCCGTGTGTGTGCGCGCGCGTGCGTATGTAGAAGATGATGGATTTTCTAAAATTAAATGATTGCATAAGTATTATTTGTCTTCCCAATGAGGGGGGAGTAAAGAGTATGCTACACTGTTGATTGACTCCCTAGATCCCTTACTATCTTCCTTCTCCCCTTTCCCTTTCTTCCCCTACATATCTATAGTTCCCCTAGATTAAGTGTTGCTACACCTTTGGTAGGTCTAGTACAAAAGCCTGACTACTTTTCACCCTAGCTTGGGTTTTGTTCTAGCCTCCACAAATGAGGGAAAACATTTGATCCTTGAGTCTCTGGGTTTGGCTAATTTTGTTGGCTATTCTTTAAAAATAAATTCTGCAATATTTTCTTGTACCTTAACCTCTAATATTTTTATACATTGTTGTTTTTTCCTGCTATTTAAACGATGCATGTAAAATAGTACTGAGATGATAAAAAACAAGCAGAAAAATGGTGACATAACTTTTGAGTATTTGGTACTTCGTTTTTCTCTGATGCAGCAATCAGGTTCTAAAGTACGCATTTGTAACCAACCTTGACTACATGTATTAAACAAATTTACTATGTACATGCCAATGTATGAGGTTTGTCAGTGACTCCAGACTTTTTTTTTAATAATGGATAATACCTGATAAGTAATTTTAGTGATTTTCTGTATTTTCATAAGAATTAAATAAATAACATGTTAATCTTTTGTTGTTTTGCAGCTTTAACTGCCTATACTTACCTGACCATTTTCGATCTTTTTAGGTATGTTTTTTAAAAAATCTTAATGTTTTATACCCAAAAATTTGTTACCTAGAGTATATGAAGAAATTTTCTTTGCCTAAAGGAAAGTAATTGGCTAAATAAGTAGAATTATCAATGGAGAAGATATCCACAAATAAAAATTAGAAATATAACAGAAGAAAATATTTCATTGACATAATAACAGATAAGATAAATATCCAGGTATAAACGTAAGATCCATACCATGCTATGTAAAGAAAACTTTGAAATGATTCTAAAGGACTAGAAAAGAAGACCTTAAAAAATAAACCATGTAATTATTTAAAAAATGTCAGTTCTTCCTAAGTAAAACCAAACAAGTATATTCCAGTGCTTCCATTAGTCCCACCTTATCCATAGATTCTCTTTCTGCAGTTTCAGTTACCCATGATCAACTGTTGTCCAAAAATGTTAAATGGAAAATTCCAGAAATAAACAATTTACAAACTTTAAATTGCTTGCCTTTCTGAGTAGCATGTTGAAATCTGGCACCATCCTGCTATATCCAGCCCAGGATATGAATAATCCCCTTCATCGAGTGTACCTATGCTATGCGAACACTGATAGTCACTTAGCAGCAGTCTCAGTTATCAAATCAACTGTTGCAGTACAGTAGTACTTGTGTTCAGGTAACACTTACACAGTAGCATGACACTTTGTGACAGTGCCTGTCGTTCACCTCACTTACTCTCATGATACAGGCATTGTATCATCTCACATCATCACAAGAAAAGGAAGGGTGGGTATAGTGCAATAAGATACTTAGCACATTCACATGACTTTATTACATAATAATATGATTGTTCTGTTTTATTATTAGTTATTATTACTCTCTTATTGGGTCTTACTTATAAATTAAACTTTATCATAAAACTGTAATATATGCATTTCAATACTATCCACAGTTTCAGGAATGCTCTGGTATCTTGGAACTTAGACGACCCCAGGTAAAGGGAAGTACTATAAATGAAAGAATCACCATAATAGAAGGTTAAGTAATAGACCTAAACACTTAGGAGATTTTAGCAAGTGATAATCATGATATTTAAAGGATGAAACAGAGTTTAGAAGACAAAAAAATTGATAATTTTAGTTATATTAGAATTTGAGGAGTTGGTGCGGTGGCTCGGGCAGTTACAGCGCTTACCCAGCATGTGCAAGTACACAGGTTCAAACCCCAGCACCCACGTACACAACTAAGTCAGAGCAACGAAAGCCATGTGAAAAACTCAATAAAAATTGATTCTCTCTGTTCTCTCTTTCTCTCACTGTCCTGCTCTCTTAAAAAAAAAAAAAGAATTTGAAAATTTACATACCAAATATTACTATAAACAGAGAACAACCTGAGATAGTATTTCTCAGACAAAAAATAATTTTTGCTGCTGGGAATAGTAGCACACATCTGTAATCTCAGTGGCTTGGGAGACTGAGGCAGGAGGTTCAGAAGTTCAAAGCCAGTCTCAGCAATTTAGCAAGATCCTAAGCAACTTAGTGAGATCCTATCTCAAAATAAAAAATAAAAAGGGCTGGGAATGTGGCTCAGTGTTTAAGCCCCCCAGGTTCAATTCCCAGTACCAAAAAAAAAAAAAAAAACTAATTTTGCTGTTGCTTTAAGTGCTTCCCAGTTTAATAAGTTAAAGACCAAGAAAAAGACAACAAAGAAAACAAAAATATTTACAACACAGAGTTCATAGAAAAAAAAAGAAACATAAATGGCTCTTACGAAAATTTCCTCACTGTACTGTATGCTATACTCATTTACTTATACTTTCATAAATGTAAATATCCTTCATGGGAAGGATAAACAAGGAACTGATAATGCTTGCTTGTGAGGAAGAAGACTTAATGGCAGGGACACAAGTTTAGAATCTTCTCACTTTACATCTTTTTATAAATTCTGAACTTTATGTAAACAAAATGCTAATTCAAAAGTAGCTGGCATGCAATCACACACCTGTAGTCCCAGCAACTTAGCATGACTCTTATCAAAAATTTTTTTAATTAATTTTATTTAGTTTTTCATCTGGCCTTCATTTCTCTGACACTTACTTGTGTATGTGGTACTGGGGTTCTAACCAAGCACTCCAGCCTCCCCCCTAATCAAATTTTTTAAAAAGGCTTGGGGATATAGCTCAGAGGTAGAACACTCCTTGCTTCAATGCCCAATAGCACAAAAAATAAATTTAAAAATAGTAAAATAAATAGAAAGGGCTGGGGATGTAACTCAGCAGTAGAGCACTCTGTTCAATCCTCAATACCACACAAAAAAAATCAGTTAATTAAATAAATAAATACAGCTCAAAATATGTTACCTAGTGTAATAGTTATTGATGCTGCCAACTATATCTGATACTAATAAATAATAAGAGTAATAAATAGTAAAATAAAAATAAAATAATACTTCCCTAATTCTATTCATTTGAAAAGATTTTTTTTTTCCTTTCTTTTTGGTACTGGGAATTGAACCCAAGGGCACTTTACCACTGAGCTACATCCCCAAGCCCTTTTTATTTTTTTATTTTGAGAAGGGTTTTACTATGATGCTTAGGTCTTGATAAGTTGCTGAGGCTGGTCTTAAACTTGAGATCCTTTTGCCTCAGCCTCCCAAGTTGCTGGGATTCCAGGTGTGACACTCAGTTTGGTGAGATTTTTTTGTTTAGAGGCCTGTGATCTGCCATACAAATCAAATATCAATATATAGTATTTCAGAAAAACGGGTGTGATTTAGGTTTATTTAGATCTTCACTGGTCTCAGGCATAAAAGAAACTATATCAGATTTTAGAGTGTTGAGTGTTAATAAATGTTATTGTTTTACATAGGAACATAGACATACATTTTAATGGAGAACATTAATACCATGATGCTGTTATTAAAATATATAAATTGTTGAGAAATTATGTATACATATAAGTAAAATTAAACATTAAAAGATTTATCAATGAATGGGTACTGATTTATTAAATATTTATAGTAATGAGAAATAAAGTAGATAAATATGGCATATTTCATCAAATCTTAGATCCCAACAATTAGGACACATAATTATGACATAATTATTTTATGCATCCCTAAGAAAAATAAAAAAGCTACCAATTCAACTGTGATATACCATAAAAAAAAGTGTAAGATTCATCCTGCTTTCAGGATTATTAAAATATGAAAAAAATGTTTGTTAAAATACTGAAGTGTAGTAAAGTTTTCAGGGATTTTTCACTTTTTTTTTTTTTTTTTTAAAGAGAGAGGGCAGTGATGGGGGGAGAATCAATTTTATTTAGTTTTTCATGAGGCTTTTGTTGCTCCAAGACTTCGTTATACATGGTGCTAGGGTTTGAACTGGCATCCTCGTGTATGCCAGGCAAACACCTTATCCAGTGAGCTACTGATCCAGCCCCTTTTCACTCATTTTTTGAGAGTAGAATTTTCAAAATTAACCCAATGAATTTTTCAGATTTCTCTTATTAAGGTTTCTCATCTGCATTTGCCAGTAATATAAATTTCATCCATCCATCCATTCAAAATCAAACAGATTTTTTCACTGTAACTTCAGTGTAAATACTAAATTCTTGCTGCTTTGTTGAATCTGAAGTGAGGTTATTCTGCTACAAGAACTTTTACATGATGAATGTGAAATATACTCAGGGAGGTAGCCCGGGCACTTTTGGTTGTAATCATCAGACTCCTACTAAACCTATCTCAGGGGTGTATAGGGGCATTTCATGTATTCTGAGGACAGAAGTTTTGCTGGGCACAGAGAATAGAGCACTGTAGGACTAATCTAACTTGCCTTCTCCATCTTTCATTTCTGGTTCACTTTGCCTGGGCTTTTGAACTACTTTTCTATCCCAGGTTCTGGGATAGAAATATGAATGTTGCTCCCAACTTTCATGTTTACATTTTTACTGTACAGGAAGCAACCAAATGGGGCTGGAGCAGTGACTTGGTGGTTACTGTGCTGGTCTGGCATGTGTGAGGACGCAGGTTCAAACCCAGCACCACATACACAACGAAGTGTCGGAGCAATGAAAGCCACATAAAAAACTAAATAAAATTAATTCTGACCTCTCTCTCTCTCTCTTTCTCTCTCTCTCTTTCATTGTCCCTCTCTCTTACAAAAAAAAAAAAAAAAAAAAAAAAAAGCAGCCAAATTAAGTCTGGAATGCTGCAATTCTAATTACAGATTTTTCCAGAACAGGAGTTTGGCTTATCTTAGGTCAGGTGCTTCAGGTGCCTACTTTTGGATGAGCCATTTGTGGCCTGGGAGCAGGGTCATCTTAGAACATACAAGTTCCCATTATATGTAGATGGAAAAAGAAATGAAGGACAGTTAATAACAGAGAAGTAAGGAATCATTAGCTACCAAGATAGCCTGTTAGTTCTCTGTTTAATAGAACCTTTCATATTTCCATATGAGGACTGCAAAATACTTAGACATAGATGTCTTCAGGATCCATATGATAGGAATCTTATGTCTTTACATTAATTAGGTAACTAAACCTTCTTAATTGGATATACAACAGATAATTGTGACCTGAATTTCACACTGCAATAACTATACTTGGAAATTGAACACAATTTTATTCCATCCAGATATTACTAATATTTAGTTTAACTTTTAACAAAAATTAAGCAAAGCTTATCAATGCTAAAATGTATATGCTAGAATAATAAAATATTTTGTCATTATTATTGTTGTAAAAATTATTCTTGGTTGTGGAAACCATTCAGGGTAGATAACATTGTGTAGAGAAAGTATGGGTTTACAGTCAATTTAACTGACTTAATAGTGAATTAGAACTTCTTTCCGTTTCTTTACATGTTAAAGCTGCCATCATTTAGATAGGTATACTGTGTGTTAGGATGACAGTTTATTAGATCATAATTATGATTACATTACAAATTATTATAATTATTTATCCTTTAATTAGTCTGTGCCAGGACTGATCACTTTCAGCAGTTTAGGAGTTTTGAAAAAATTCATTTCTGTATATTCTACTCTAGCTCTAGTTCTAATGTTAAATTTATTTTTCTTTTTACTTAGTTTAATAACATGTTTAATAAGTTACTGGGTAATGATGAGGAAACCTAGCCCTGTCTATTCATTCGGGTAAGTTCAAATTATTTTCTGCTAACATTGCTATAAAACAGTAGTGCATTAAAGAGTGAGCTTTCGTATTTATGGAAAATAAATACTACCTGTTTAGTGACGTGGTGATCAGATAGTGAAAGTAGATAGAACAGCACCCTTTAAGAGAACTCTAGAAAAGGAACATGTATATTTAAAATATAAATTATAGGGCTGGAGCGGTGGCTCAGCGGTTTCGGCGCTTGCCTTACAAGCACGAGGACCCGGGTTCAAACCCCAGCACCACGTACACAACTGAGTGTTGGAGCAACTAAGGCCATGTGAAAAA
>PVKS010001438.1:0-68752 GCA_004027875.1 Aplodontia rufa | reverse complement strand
CATCTGTTGGAAAGTATGGCAGATTAGACCAGGGACTGGCAGACTACAGCTTCTTGGAAAATTGGCCCTGTGGACTGTCTTTATTTAGCTGAGAGTTAAACATGGATTTTCATTTTACATTGTGTATGTTTGTATGTGTGCATGTGTGAGAGAGAGGGATAGAGGGAGAATTAAGAATAGGCTGATATTTATGACAGACCCATAGCTAACATTACACTTAATGGAGAAAGACTGAAAGCATTCCCACTAAATTCAGGAACAAGCCTGTCCACTGTCACCACTCTTATTCAATATAGTCCTCAAAACCCTAGCCAGAGCTATCAAACAAGAGAAGGAAATCAAAGGAATTCGAATAGGAAAAGAAGTCAAGCTATCTCTGTTTGCTGATAGCATGATCCTATACCTAGCAGACCCAAAAGCTCAATCAGAAGACTTCTAGACCTTTTAAATGAATTTAGCAAGTGGTTGGTTAACAAGATCAACACTCCTAAATCAATAGCTTTCCTATAAGGCAGCAGCAATTCTACTGTAGAAGAAATCAGGAAATCCGTCCCATTCACAATCACCTCAAAAAGAATAAAATACTTAGGCATTAATCTAACAAAGGATATAAAGGATCTCTACAATGAAAACTATTGAAGATTTAAGAAAAGAAGAACTGAAAAGATTGAAAAACATTCCATGTATTCTTGGTTAAGCAGAATCAATATAATGACCATTCTGCTGAAAGCCCTGTACAGATTCAATGCAGTTTCCATCAAGATATCAATGACATTCTTCATGGATACAGAAAAAGCCATTCTCAAATTCATTTGGAATAATGGGAATCCCAGAATAGCCAAAACATTACTAAGCAAGAAAGATGAAGCAGGAGGTGTCATGATACCTGACCTGAAATTATACTATAGGGCTATAGTAACAAAAATACTGTGGTATTGGTATCAAAACAGACTTGAAGACCAATGGAACAGACTAAAAGATACTGAGACAAACCCACAAATCTTTAACCATCTCGTATTTGACCAAGGGGTCAAAAATGTAGTGTGAGGTTTAAGGATTTAGCTCAGTGGCAGAGCGCTTGTCTAGCACACACAAGGCCCCGAGTTCGGTCCTCTGCCCTGAAAAAAAAAAAAAAAAAGTAGTGTGGACTCTTGGTGGAACTGCAGACTGGTACAGCCCCTCTGGAAAGCAGTGTGGAGAATCCTCAAAAAACTAGGGATGAGCCTACCACATGAAACTGCTATTCCTCTCCTGGATATTTTTCCAGGGGATTTAGAATCAGCATATTACAGTGACATAGCGAAATGGATGTTCATAGCAACACAATTTACAATAACTAAATTATGGAAATAACCCAGATGCCCCTCACTGGAGAGTAGATTCAAAAACTGGTATATATGTACAATAGACTTAAGGGCCAAGTGTTTTCTCTCATATGTGAAAGCTAGAGTAAAGTCTAAGACAGGATGAAAGATAGCCTAAGTTTAAATAATAAGCTCAACGTAGTTGAAATTTCACATAAGCTGGAGGAACCATAACTATGAAGGTGTGGGGAGAAAAGAGGGAGGCATTAGGGGGTTATCAGTGCAAGTGGGAACTCTCAACTCCCTTGAGAAGCCCAACTATACACAGGCGGGCAGAGAAATTAATATACGTGTGTATGCTTATTTCTATCTATAACATGGAAGTGTTCCTCTTCCCACAACCCCTCCAAAATCAGTTATTTATGTTCTTCATCTTTGCCAGTCTCACTGGAGTGAGGTAAAATCTTAATGTAGTTTTGATTTGTATTTCTCTAATTACTAATGATTTAGAACACTTTCTCATATATTCATTGGCTTGCTCAATTTCCTTTGTTGAGGTTTTGTTTAACACTCTGGCCCATTTATTGATTTGATTGTGTTTTTTTATAGTAAGTTTTTTGAGTTCTTTGTAAATTTTGGATAGTTGTCCCCTGTTGGTCCCCTTTTGTAGGTTCTCCTTGGACAGTTTTGACCAATTCCTTGGCTGAGCAAAAGCTTTTTAATTTAATGGCATCCCACTCATTGATTCTTTTTTTTTTTTTTTTTAAAGAGAGAGGGACAGTGAGAGAGACAGAGAAAGAGAGAAACAGCTTTATTGAGTTTTTCACATGGCCTTAGTTGCTCCAACACTCAGTTGTGTACGTGGTGCTGGGGTTTGAACCCGGGTCCTCGTGCTTGCCAGGCAAGCGCCGAAACCACTGAGCCACCGCTCCAGCCCACCACTCATTGATTCTTGACTTTAATTCTTTTGCTTTGGGTCTCTTATTAAGAAAATTGTTGTAGCATGTCGCAACATGCTGGAGTGTTGCTCCTCATTTTTCTTCCACCAGTTGTATGATAGCTGGTTTAATTCCCAGTTCTTCGATCCATTTTTATTTGATTATTGTGCAAGGTTGAGAGATAAGGATCTAATTTCAACCTTCTGCAAGTGGCTGTCATGTTTGTCCAGCACCATTTATTGAATGGGCTGTCATTCCTCAATGATATATATATATGTGTGTGTGTGTGTGTGTGTGTATACACACACATATATATGTATATATATACATACACATATATATATGTATATATACGTGTATACATATATATATAATTTTTTAAAAGAGAGGGACAGTGAGAGAGATAGCGAGAATCAATTTTATTTAGTTTTTCATGTGGCTTTTGTTACTTGATACTTCACTGTGTACGTGGTGCTAGGGTTGGAACTCATGGTCTCATGCATGCCAGGCAAGCTCAGTAACCACTGAGCCACCACTCTAGCCCACTCCATGTTATATATTGAACCTCTTTGTCAGTATCAAATGTTTGAGGATTTGTGGATTTGTCTCAAAGTCTTTTATTGATAGTTATTTTTAAAAATCACTCAGAATGAAAGTATACCTGGAAGTTTTTTAAAGAGGCATTAATTTTTTTAAAAAAAGTTAAAAAAAAATAGGGTATATGAGAAAGTAGTGTAAGAATATCAGAGTAGTTCTGGGGTGGTGGGGAAGGAAAACACAAACGTGAAGAAGTTGAATTTCCAAATAAATAACTTAAGAAAACTTATTAGCACTCAGTGCTTTGATTAGCTAGATTAAAAGTCTGCAAACTTTTTCCATGAACATGCAGGTAGTAAATATTTTAGGCTTTGTGAAACCATAAATTATCTGTGACATTTGCTCAACTCATTTTGTGGCTTTCTAGAGATGATATGTAAATGAGTAGGTATTGAAAGCTCTGGTCTGGATTGATAAGGCTTACCAAGCACCAAGCCCAGCAGGTGTGGAAAAATAAATTGACGCATCACCATGGCATATCACTGTAGTGTGTTAGAAAACTAGAATAAAAAGATTTCAAAAGCTTGGGGAAGGAGATTAGAGAGCTTTCAGAATCCTGAGAGAGAAACTATCCATTCTAAAGCCCTCTCATCTGCACTGTTTCCTAGGAAGCTATTGAAAGTTATGTTCTGTGAAAATGAGAGTGTAAACCTAGTGTGTGTAAACCCTGTCAGGATCCAAGAAACAGGGGATCCAGCTTAGGAAAGAGAAGGCTGTTCCCAGGTTGAAGGCAAAGCAACTTGGGGAGCAGCCCATCTGATTGTGAAGCCAGGAGATTGGAGGCAAGAAGAAGAAAATAAGCAAGCAAGCCAAAAACCTGAGCACTTGATAAGTTTGACCATGTTGAGATAGTTTATAGTTCTGATAGAGAGTTTCGGGTGAAATAGGGATAGACAGAAAAAGAATCAAGAAAAAGGTACTAGTTTTTTAATCCCTAGAGCAAAAAATTTTTCTGGAAAATAGGATAAAAAATATATAATATGACATGGGAATAATAATGTATTCAAAGTAATGTTAATGATTTTTGTGGGGAGAGTAAAGAACAAAGTTCTGGGAGTCATATTATTTGTAGGAATTAAATAATTTGTATAGTGGGAAGTTAGTAGATAATATATCTAAATCTGAAAAATCAAGAATAGCTCTAAATAAATCATTGTATTTAGAAGCATAGGATAAATATCAACGTAGTGAAAGTGGTTGGCTTTTAAAGGAGATGGATCAGAATTGGTGAGGGTTGTAAGATTACTTTTTTATATTTTAAGCCTTGTACTGTTCAACATTTTAAGCTAGGTATTACTTCTATATGGAGTTTACAAATGTTTACTTTAGATGTTAAGCCTCATTGGTCTAAAAGCTCTACTGTAATAAATTGACAGTAGTATAGTGTTCTATTCACATGTGTATCATTTGTTAAACCAGTTTTTGCTTTCAACTCATAGATATTTGGCTTCCTTTACTGTGATGGAAAAATATATTCTAAGAAACATGAGTCAGTCCTGTTAGTCTCAACACAGAATGTAGTTTAGTTAAGATCTATAAATAGTTTGCAAATCACCACTGTTACCTGAAAGTTATAAAAGGGAAATAATATTATTCCAGCATAGAACCGAGGATCACAGCAATGAAAGTGTATAACCCTCCCATTAGCTTGCAGAGGCAGGATGGACCAAAAGTTGACCGGTTTCTGTTGTAAGTATTGGATTGTCTCAGGAGCTTTGTAATATCAAAACTAAAATATCTGGTTTAGTTTTAGTCATGTTTAAATTTGTTTACTAATAAAGAAGTGAAATATATTTGTACTCTCAAAATATTACCTATATACTTTTTACTTTATGACAAATGTGATTAGCATCATTGTTACTAAATATTATCAATTCAGAATGTTTTTCCTAGTGCACTGCCACGTCATTATGTCAGTTGAAATCCCTCTATCTTTATCTAATGATATTCATTATAGGTAAGGCCAGATGAATTTATATTTTGAAATTTGTTATTTATAGTTTACATGCTTCAAAAAAATAAGTTCTAGGCGATACAAACTATATGTGTGTATATATATGTATGTATGCTATTGATTGCATTGTGGGCCAGTATTTCGTGCATCTGTTTACTTTTGAGGATAGCTCTTTTGGAGAGAAATATTTTAGTGGTGGGAGGGAACTAGGTCTGATATATTTTTAAATGCTTTAGTGGTTATAATGTTGGCCATTTGCACTTAATTGATTTTGGAAAAATTATATTATTTTCTTAGAAACTTTCAAATTATTGAAAATTTGTATCCTAACTTAAAAGAAATTATCCTGTCAGAATTACTCCATAGTTCAGAATAAGGGCACTTGTACTTTGACACAATATTGAGAAGATTCTATTAATGCTTAAAGACAGAGCTCTAGGAAGATGAGTCACATGGATTATCCGTATGTGAATTGGCAATGATAATTGTGAGAAAAAGCAAGATTTCTAAAATTGGACGTTCCACCTAGAAAGATATACGACTGTCTTGGTTTGGAGGTATAAACCCTTAAAGTCAGCTTTATTTATTTTTTTTAATTTTTTTAAAGAGAGAGAGGGACAGTTAGAATCAATTTTCTATTTATTTTTTTCATCTGGCCTTTGTTCCTCTGACACTTAGCTGTATATGTGGTGTGCTGGGTTTTGAACTTGCGTACTCACACCTGCCAGACAAGCACTCCAACTGCTGAGCTACCACTCCAGCTCTTAAAGTCAGTTTTATGACTCATCCAGTTTAGGAGAGAATTATTCATACCATAAAGATTTGTAAGTCAGAAGTTCTGCTTGGCACACTTTTGGGGAATTATGTTTAGAAAACCATCTTTTCAGTGAGCGGGCTAAAAATTAACTAAAGATGTTCAACACTTCCCTTTCTTTAAAACAAGGATCTCCTGAAGATATATGAATTACCTACTAGATTCAGTGAACTTGGAAACATTCTCTGGCATTGTACTCTTTTCTTACATTAGTAGATACTCTTTTTTTTTTTTTTTTAAGATAGAGGGACAGTGAGAGAGAAAGAATCAGTTTTTTTATTTAGTTTTTCATGTGGCTTTCATTGCTCTGAAACTTCGTTGTGTACATGGTACTGGGGTTTGAACTCGTGTCCTTACACATGCCAGGCAAGTCCTGTAACCACTGAGCCACTGCTCCAGCCCATAAATAGTCTTTTATAGACTGAAAACCCTAGAATACTGTGTGGCATGTAGTATTGTCTTCTTAAGTCAGTACACCTTTATTATTAAATATAGTTATTCAATAATTGTTCCAAATTTACCTCACCCACACTTGACCACCTACCTGAGGCTTAAGCTTACCTCTTATTTTAAAAGCATTGTTTTGCTTGGAGGAAGTAACCATTAACTTTGGGGTTAAAAAACAGCAACAACAACTAAGAATTAGAATAAGAAATGAAATGCAGTCAGAATACTATGTGGCTCACAACCCAAATGCCCCTCACTGGATTATTGGATCCCAAAACTGGTGTGTATACATACACACACACACACACACACACACACACACACACATACACACACGCTTGTATACATACATACATATACACACACACATATACACAATGGAATTCTACTCATCAATTAGAATCAACAATATTGTGGCCTTTGAAGGTAAATGGATGGCAGTGGAAGAAATCATGCTGAGCAAAGTTAGCCAAACCCAGAGAGTCAAGGGTTGAATGCTTTTACTCATTTATGGAGGCTGGAGCTAAATCCAGGCCTGTTTGAAAGGTAGTCAATCTCATGTATTAGACCCAGCAAAGACTTAGTAACACATAATCTAGGACAACCATAGATATGTAGCTGGAAGTGGGTAGGTGGGAGAGGGGAGAGGGAGGGAGAATTGGGAGGGACCTAGGAGGGCAATCAACAGTGTAGCATACTCTTCCGCCCCCCCCCCAGAATCCAAATAATACTTAGGCAGTCATTCAATTCTGGAAAATTCACAGCCTAAGCATTTATATTGTTTGTAGGGGCGAAATATAGAAGATTCAAGAGACTGGGGGTGTGGGTGCTTGGGGGTAATTCTGGTTTAAGAATACATGCATATAGGGCTGGAATGGTGGCTCAGTGGTTACAACACTTGCCTGGCATGTGCAAGTTTGAACCCCAGCACCACATACACAAGGAAGTATTCGAAGTAAAAGCCACATGAAAAACTGAATAAAATTGATTCTCTTTTTCTCTCTCTCTCTCAGTGTCCCTCTCTCTTTTTTAAAAAAAAGTATATCATATTGTTACTTTATATGCATTTATGATTGTACAATAACTCCTTAATAAAAAATTTTAAAAAAGAATAAAAACAGAGTACCATCTTCTTTAATTTAACTTTGCCTCCTATTAGAACCCAACTAGTTTATTAGTCCAGAGAACATTCTAATTTTTGATTTCCAAATAATAATAACTATTACAGCTCACATTTATTGAATACTATTTTCCAGGTACTTTTTAAAGACCTTTTAAATTATTACCTCTTTTATCTTCCTTGCAGTGCTATGAACTGTATGTGTAAGATGAGGATAAGTTGGGGTTTTTTTGTTTGTTTATTTTAAAGGAAGAGGGACAGTGAGAGAGAGAAAGAGAGAGGCATTTTTTTTTTTTTAGTTTTTCCTGTGATTTTTCATTGCTCTGACACTTTGTTGTGTATGTGATGCTAGGTTTCAAACCTGTATACTCACACATGCCGGGCAAATACCATAACCACTGAGCCACCACTCCAGACCCTTTCTTTTTCTTTTTAAGAAGAGAGTGAGAAAGAATTATTTTTATTTGTTTTTTCATCTGGCGTTTGTTTCTCCCACACTTAGTTGTATATGTGATGCTGGCATTTGAACCCGGGTCCTTGTTCATGCCAGGCAAGCACTCCAACCCCTGAGCCGCCACTCCAGCCCCAGTTGTTTTTCTTTTTAAAGGAAGGGTTAATGGGCACAACTTTTCCTAATGGTAATTTGGAACCATGTAATTAAAATCTTAAGAAAGTTTTACCTTTCCTTTTAGCAAATTGGTATGTCAGTATCAGTCCTATAGATAGAAGCAGATGGAAGAGGATTCAAAGATGGAGATAACTTTTTTGCTACATCAGTGATGGTACTAGGATAACCTAATATCCTACTGTAGGAGACAGCTTAATCTTTGTAGAGCTAAACAGTGGAACACTATGCACTCTAGGAGAATAAAGGTGCCAACCTCAGTGCCATAAAGTCACTTTCACAATGTGTGAAGTGAGGGAAAAGAGCAGATTTTAGAGTAGTAGGGAAATAGAATTCTACTTTATTTGGCTTTTAATGGAAAATTAATGGAAGAGTGAGTGTGTGTGTGTGTGTGTGTGTGTGTGTGTGTGTGTGGTTATTTATAATAGGTGCCTCTGGATGTAAGGTTGTTGTTTTGGGGGGAACTGGGGATTGAACCCAGGGGTGCTTAACCTCTGAGTTACATCCTCAGCCCTTTTTATTTTTCATTTGAGACAGTATCTCACTGAGTTGGTTAGGGCTTCATTAAATTGCTGAGGCTGGCTTTGAACTAAAAATCCTCCTGTCTCCTAAATTGGTAGGATTACAAGTGTGTACCACCATGCCTGACTGAATGTGAGATTTTAATGACTTAGAGTTGCTTTTTTTACTCCTTACTTAACTTGCTTTTTAAAATTCAGCAAATGTTTATTTAACTCTCTGTTGCCAGCCACACTGTCTTCTGAAATGATCGTGTATTTCTTGTACAGTTAAAATTTGATTGTATTTCTCAGGTAGAAAATGGTGATCCCACAACTTTTTTTTTCACTAAATGATTATTTAGTGACTTTTGATTATTAAAGTGGTATGTTCAGCTATGTGGAAAATTCATTTAGTTGTAACACTTTATTCACAAAAAGTACAGAGTAGTGTGAAGTGCTGAAGCAGTCTGCCACTATGATCCTCATAAGAAGGATTATTTTAATTTGTCTGAAATGTAAGTCATCTCTTCTAAGGTAGCCTTTCTTCACATGGAGAACAGATGTTGATCACATGTTCCATATTCCTTTTTATTTAAATCAGTTCATTTTTAGTGATAAGTAGCCATGGATGCATATATTTAATTTTTTTTTAAATTCCAGGCAACTGCAAGAACAACAACAACGACAAAAGGAGATGGAAAGGGAAAGGCAGGAGAGAGAACGAATGGAAAGGGAAAGGTTGGAGAGAGATAGACTAGAAAGAGAGAGGCTGGAGAGGGAGCGACTGGAACAAGAGCAGCTGGAGAGAGAAAGGCAAGAACGGGATCGGCAAGAGCGCCTGGAGCGGGAAAGGCTGGAGCGTCTGGAGCGGGAGAGGCAAGAAAGAGAGCGTCAGGAGCAGTTGGAAAGGGAACAGTTGGAATGGGAGAGAGAACGCAGAGTATCAAATGCTGGTAAGGAGCTTACAACTGTTGATGTGTTCTTGCATCCAAACTTGGATGTGTTCTGTGCAGTCTTATATTAGGATGTTTTATATGTGAGATGCTTAGGCTTGAGCAATACAGTTCGGAAGTATGAAAAGTGTGCCTCAGTTATTACTTTAACATTTTCTTTTTATTTCTCTCTATATTACTCTTGCTTAGAGACTTAAAACTCTTGGAAATTTTTATTCTGGCATTCTGAATCTTATAACCTACTTATAAATTGGCTATAAAGTATGAGTGTTTATGGGAATTTTTTATATTGGATGAATTTGGAAAATATTTCCCTCCTGAAATTGCTCAAATCATCTCAAATTCTGTTCATAGTTTTATAATAACATGCTGTAAGAAATTTGGGCCAGGCGTGGTGGTGCACACCTTTAATCCCAGCCACTTAGGAGGCTGAGGCAGTAACATCACAAGTTCAAGACCAATGCTGACAACTTAACAAGGCCCTGTCTCAAAATACAAAGGTCTGGGATAGCGCTCAGTGGTCAGCACCCCTGGGTTCAGTTCCCAGTATTGCTGCACACCAAAAAAAGGGAATCACCTTAATTGTAGTCTAAAGTTTTTGAAGAAGGAATTAAAGTAGTAAATGAAAAATATTCTAAAACTGAGTGGTTATTTAAATATATTTTTAGTATTTCTGATATTTATTAAATCTGATGGAATTTATTGAAAGACATAAGATTGAGAGATGGCTGGAAGTTCAAGGTGTAAGAACATTCATTATAGGATTTAAGGGTTTTAATTCCTTATGTCCTGTATCAAAAATCCCAATGTGGGTTGGTTAAATATTGGTTTGTTTACTGTTTAAGTTAAATCATTTGTTTTTAAATGCCTAATTATTTTCTGGAGTTATGGTTAACAATACTTCAACAAATAAGCATTGAATTAGGAGGTTTCCCACCCTTTGTAGTAAGCATTTTGCCAATTTTGCTATTTGCTCTTGTTTTCTAAAGCAACTAAATTCTTCTGTTTGTGGTTCTAGTCATGCGATTTTAATGTCCTTTTTATGGACTAAAAATAAAAATTAAGATTACACTGTATAAGAAAAGGATAAATTCATTGATTTAATCTGTTAATCTAGTTAGAGAAAAAGAAAATTTTATCTTCTGGATCTCAAAATGTATTTACAAGTTAAAGTTTTCTTGGGTAAAAACTGTTACTTGCACATGTGCCTAATTCTCTGGTACTAACTGTAGTCTACATTTATACATTTTGTCTGATTGCTGGTTTCGTGGCTTCACTAGCTCCCTTTTTCTCTCTTCTTTTTTATCCTGTCTTTTGCTGCTGCTTTCCACCTTCTGTCCAGCTCCATCTTCAGACAGCTCCCTGTATAACGCTCCACTTCCTGAGTATTCCAGTTGCCAGCCTCCTTCAGCACCTCCTCCATCATATGCTAAAGTCATCTCAGCTCCAGTGTCAGATGCCACTCCTGATTACGCTGTAGTGACTGCTTTGCCACCTACTTCCACACCCCCTACACCACCACTGCGACACTCAGCGACACGTTTTGCAACATCTCTAGGTTCAGCCTTCCACCCAGTTCTTCCCCATTATGCTACAGTTCCTCGTCCTCTGAACAAAAACTCTCGACCTTCTTCTCCTGTGAATACACCCTCTTCTCAGTCTCCAGCTGCGAAGCCCTGTGCCTGGTCTACTTCCAATTTCTCGCCCCTCCCTCCATCTCCTCCAATAATGATTAGCAGCCCCCCTGGCAAAGCTACTGGCCCAAGGCCTGTTCTCCCCGTTTGTGTTTCTTCTCCTGTGCCCCAAATGCCTCCATCACCGACAGCACCCAATGGGCTGCTGGACTCTGTAACGTACCCAGTGTCTCCACCGCCTACCTCAGGGCCAGCAGCACCGCCACCGCCACCGCCTCCACTGCCTTCCCTCGCATCACTCTCACACTGTGGATCTCAAGCTTCTCCTCCTCCAAGCACCCCTATTGCCTCAACTCCCTCATCCAAGCCCAGTGTTCTCCCTTCTCCCTCTGCAGCTGCCCCTGCCTCTGTGGAGACTCCTCTAAACTCTGTGCTGGGAGACTCCTCTGCTTCTGAGCCAGGCTTGCAGGCAGCCTCTCAGCCGGCTGAGACTCCAGCCCAACAGGGTAAGGCTTTCGTTATTGCTGCTAACAACTGATCACTTGAAAGTACTGCATAGCAACAAGTTTAACTACCTAGAAGGTTTTAATACCTACCGAGGGTGGTTTTAATAGTCGAACATCTAGATGCCATAGTCCCATGTGGCTTTTCTTTTAATTTGAAAAATTAAAGTAAAAGTAATTTTTGTTTATTCTGTTGGATCAATTACATTGGAATGATCGATGAGGAATTTCTGTATTGACTGGATTTTGGTACCTTCTGTAGTATCATAAAAGGTGTTTTCTAGTATTTAAATTTCATTAGGAAAATGTAACTGGACCTATTTGATCTACCACACAAAAAAATACATGATGTAAATTGTTTTCCTTAATTTTCTGAGAGAAGAGTTTGTTTAGTGTCCAACTGTAGTCATAAGATAAACCATAGTTTTCCCCTGGAGAAGTTTTATTCTTGGGCCCTTTTCATGTTGGCCTCTCAGTGTGGCCACCACCCTGGACCCTAATGAACATCCTGACTTTGTAGAAGAAGTAGGAAAGTGTAGTGGGCTTGGCATATGATCCAAAATTACATGAAGTAGTGGTGGAAAGGATGACTGAAAGAGAACAGCATCCTCCACTGTTATTTCCCACTCTGCCATAACACTTATTTTGCTGCATGGCATCAGGGAAGGGAGGATGAGAAGGCTATAATCTCTGCGTATGGATTATTTGTAAATAGAAAAGGCCCTGGTTCTCTAAGTAAATAAGAAGATGCTTAACAAACCCTTTCCCCCTTAAGTCTTCAAATGTAGGATTTAGGAAGGAATGCAGAGAGGATGTTGGGAAAAAAATTGTACTTAAATGGTATTAAAATACCTCTTCTTTAAAAATCTTAGTTCTAATTAAAGTGATAAACTTTGTTATTGCTGTGAAGAGTTTTGTTTTTATTGACATCAACTGTGGATTAGAGAGGCAAAACCAGCCTGATGAGGCTGACCTATCTACCTGCTTCATTCTCAGATCTCTGACACTGCACAGGACAACCTGTTACTCTGTGCGGTACTGTGAATGATTTCTGTTTTCTGCTTGTACAGCCGCTCAACCTGAAAAAGTTTGCATTTACCATACAGTATGCAAATAGCAATTCATTTAAAAACAAAAACAAAAAAATTCTTTTAAACCTAAAGGAAGGGATTATCTACTGGTTCAGTATTCTAACATTAAATAAAGTCTTGTTCACTCCCTTTGTGATTTTACAGGATTTGAACAGTTATAATATCCCATCTTGAAGGTCAAAACAACTCTGTACTTCGCATTCTATATTATTGCATTATTTGAGAGTTATTATGAGTTTTTTAAAATTCCCTTACTTCAGTGAAA
The DNA here is from genome assembly GCA_004027875.1 of Aplodontia rufa. Classification (NCBI taxonomy): domain Eukaryota; kingdom Metazoa; phylum Chordata; class Mammalia; order Rodentia; family Aplodontiidae; genus Aplodontia; species Aplodontia rufa. Next base: position 56,007 of record PVKS010001438.1, on the reverse strand, counting down.
TTCAGTGAAATTTGAGTATATGTGAGATTTAAATGTAGAATTTTTTTAAGAACTGAAGCCTGTAGTGTCTGTTGGTTTCAAAGGCACCCCCTTTTAACTGTTACACACTACTGGTAAGGAATGATACACACTAAATGGTAATAATGCATGCAGTAAACATGACTACATATGGAAAAAAAAATTACTGAAGCCTGATACTCACTCCGCACTCACACTTTAGTCCAATTTCTTTGTCCATAAACAGTAAATATTTGACTTCATTATAGTGGAACATACTATCTTAGCACCTAAATTTAAATTGGGTTGTTTGGATCTGTTATTTCAAGTGCCACCATCTATACTTGTTTGGGATACTTATCTCTCCCAACCTTTTTTTTTTTTTTTTTTTGGAGAGAGTGAGGGACAGGGAGGGGGAGAGAGAGAGAATTAGTTTTATTTAGTTTTTCATGTGGCTTTTGTTGCTTTGACACTCTGTTGTGTACTTGGTACTGGGGTTTGAACCTGTGTCCTCACGCATGCTAGGCAAGTGCCATAACCGCTGAACCACTCCAGCCCCTCTCTCAAATTTTAAAAGCATTTATTTTACTTATTTTCCAAATCCCAATGGGAAAAAAAAATCTAATTAAACGATCTGTTGCATAGTTCTATTACAAAGGTCTAACATTAAGTAATTATGTATATACTTTCGCTTTATATTTTAGTACTTTTAAAAAACTAGCCTTTACATTGTACTAAATTGAACCCTCAGTGTACTAAGTATTTGAGTAAGTTTAACATGGCATTCTGTATTCTATCCACAAAAAAAATATTATTTAGCTCTATTTTTGATAATCTGTCTTTAACATTTCTTCTTCTCAGGTGTTGTCTTGGGACCACCTGCACCTCCACCCCCCCCACCACTCCCATGTCCTGCTCAGGCCGCAGCACTGCCTCCTCCCCCAGGACCCCCTCCTCCACCTCCACTGCCATCCTCTGGGCCTCCACCACCACCTCCTCCTCCTCCCCCACTTCCTAATCAAGTGCCCCCTCCTCCTCCACCACCTCCTGCCCCACCTCTCCCTGCATCTGGATTTTTCTCGGGATCTGTGTCTGAAGACAATCGCCCTTTAACTGGACTTGCAGCTGCAATTGCCGGAGCAAAACTTAGGAAAGTGTCACGGGTAAATACATTTCCAAATTATTGTATTTTTAAATGTGTGATGCTTTCTAAGTTTCTAAAATACTGGATATGTTCTTCTAATTTTACAAATCCTATGTTATTTGTTGATTTAAAAATCAAAATAGTTAAAATTTACAGAAAAGTTGCAAGGGTAGTATAAAGGATTTCTGTATTTATGGATTAACTTGTTTAATTTTTTTTAAGAGTGAATGAATTTAAAAATTTTTCTTTTTCATCTGGCTTTTGTTTTTCCAACACTTAGTTGTATATGTGGTGCTGGGGTTCAAACCTGGGTCTTTTATGCATGCCAGGCAAGCACTCTACCTCTAAGCCCCTGCTCCAACTTCTATGGGTTAACATTTTGCTGGTATTTTGTTTCTATGTGTTTCCTGCTATACACACATTGTAAGACAGAAGTATCCTGCCCCTATTTCCCTAAATAGCTCAGGGTATTTTGTAAGAACAAGGGTATTTACCTACGTGACCATAGAGTATTTACCAAATCAGGAAATTGCACATTGATAGAACACAACAGTCCACAAATGTATCCATGTTTGTTTTAATCTGTGACAGTTCCTCAATCTTTCTTTTCAAAATTCTTAGCATTTTTGAAGGTTATCATTTTCTTAAATTGTTTGTTTTTTAGATTGTCCTTTAGTTTGGCTTATTTGAATTTTGCTCGGTGTCAGATTCAGGTTATGCATTTTGGGTGCAAAAATACTACCGAAGTGTGTCATTATCGGTGCATTGTACAGGAAGAGGTGATATTCTTTCATCCCATTATTAGTAATGTTAACTTTGATAAACTCCCATTGATATATAAATTAGTATTGTTTACTTTATTGGTTTCTAAAGGCATAAAAATAGGAGATTTTAAAAAAAATTAACACTGATGCTTCTTCTGTTTTTAACGTAAACCTGATTGTCTAGCATAGGAAATGATGTGTGTATATTCTCATTAAGGTGGAAGATGCCTCTTTGCCAAGTGGAGGAAGTACCATCAGTGCGAACTCAGTCTCATCCAAAACAGATGCAGGACGTGGAAATGGACCCCTTCCTTTAGGGGGCAGTGGTTTAATGGAAGAAATGAGTGCCCTGCTGGCCAGGAGGTGAGGAATTTTAACATAGTGGACACGTCCAGAATCAAGATAATTGTGTTAGTTTTATTCTGAAGATAACTAGAGTCAATTTTTCCCTCTTAGAAAAAAGGAATTTTTATATTGAGTTAAATGATTTTTTAAAAATTCAATTTGCTGTCTTTCTAGGAGGAGGATCGCTGAAAAGGGATCGACAGTAGAAACTGAAGACAGAAGTGTAAGTGGAGAGAGCCACCTCCCTCCCCAGCCCTCCAGGGGCGGCGCACACAGGACTCACAGGCCCCTCCAGGCAGGGTGGTTTAGTTTGAATTTTATTAGTTTGAACTTAAATTTGCTTATTTTAAACTATTAATATCTTTAAGATGGCTTGTTTTGAGTATTATTCAGAAAATTTAAATAACATTAAAATAAGTCGAATATGTGGAGTTGGGAAGAGCATGGAAGTTCAAAACCATAATAGAGTTAACTATTGTTATGCCCACATTTAAATGAGTGAATGTCCTCTTACTAGTTTTTTTTTTTTTCATCTCTCGTGGTTTCAGTTTCCATGCTTTGATGTAAAATGATTTTGACCAGATCAACAGTTTCTTCATCATCCCAGGACTCCTGTGGTTATTAGCTGTGCTCCCTAAGAGTATAAACTTCATGCCTTTCTCCCCAGTTCAGCTGCGCAAATTCTGCTCTACCTGTTCTATATGTTGGTGTTCAACACATCATTGTTTTCCCTGCACCATGTGACTGCTTTTCAGGACTTCCCTCAAATCTCTCTCATATCTGGCTTCATAGAATTGGCTAGTGCAAGCTTGCCATAACAACAAGGGAGCTGTGGAGACAGTGAGAGGTGGGAATGTTAGGAAGGTAAAAGAAGGAAGTTACCTAAGTTGGAATGGGTGGAAGAAAAGATAGATGAAGGAAATGGTGCAGAATGGCATAAAAACTATGGGAAGAGAACATGTAAAATGGTAAATCTGTACAGCAATAGGTTTCTAGTGAATGTAATATTAACAGATATTTCTGTATATTTAGGAAGATTCAGAGCCTGTAGCTTCTAAGGCTTCTTCAACAAGCACACCTGGTAAGTTCAGGAAAAAATATTTTAACCTTTATAAATTTTTCCTAAATATTAATACTCCCCAGTTAAAACCATCCCCTTTCCCATGTTTGAACCAAGTGCCTGCTGGGTCACTAAGATGTTGAAGTCCTTTGTTTACACTTGAAAGCACTAACTTTTTTCTTTACCTTTTGTAATCCCGGAAGCCACTATTGCTTTTTTCCCAGTATTGTTAGATCTCTTAAAATTCAGTGTTTTTCTCATAACTGTCTTTGAAAATAATACTTTTTATACATCTGTGTGTCTTGTTGTCCATGATTTGAGGTTATTTTCTAAAACAAGGAACATATATTATTAGACAACAAGAAGCTAACACGGCATTCTATTTCAAACCATTCTCAAATTGAGAAGGTTACCATTTTTAACCATTTATTTGGGTGATAATAACTAAGGAAATAAAACTTGTGATTCATAAGCTGAAAAATCTCTTAAGCTTTTGGGAAACATTTCTGCATACTGTAAAATTTCTGACCTTGATTGTTCTCAGACATAGCATATATTACTTAAAATATTAACAAAATATATTTTACTGGAGGCACTTAGTAATATTACATCCAACATGGGAAAATGAGATTGTTACATATTTACATATTTGTCTTTATATTTAATCAGACTAAGAACTGGTCTCTTTGATTTCTTATCTATTTGGGGATGAAGTAGCATAAATAAATTTGATAAATTAATATCTAGAATGGTCCATTAACACCATTATAGAGAAAAATCTACATTACTTCCGATATATTTTGAGACTACCAGCTGCCTCTAGAATGTCAATTTTATTTTTTTTATTGTTGCATTAAAGTTGTACATGATGGGATTTATTGTTACATATTCATGCATGTATACAATATAACGATATAATTTGGCCAATATCCCGCCTGGGCATGCCCACCTCCCTCCTCCCATCCCATGATCCCTTTCTTCTGCTGATAGGTGCAGAATATTAGAATACTTTTGTTTTGTCCCCTTGCCCCCCCCAAAAAAAGCCCTCATTCCCATTATTCAGTAGTATGTATTTTAATTAACATTGCAACTTGGTGAATTATTTTTCCTTAATCTACCTTATTTTTCCTCAAATTAGGACTTGGGTTTACATTATCCGTTTACATCATGTCTGTAATAAATTCACTAGTTTATGACCCAGTGAATTTTTAGTATTGTCCTTCATATAAATCAAAATTAATTATATATTCTGCTATTAGAACCCTAGATAATTTAGAAGTAAATCAAACTTTAAAGGCTTATAGAGTATTTAGAATTTACAACAGTCATAAATTCTCTATGCAGAGGGGAAAATCATTTTTCTACAAATTTCCTCATAATTTGGAAGTGTTTCTGAATTCCCTGAAGGTTGTCCATGGTCCCCAGGTTAAGAACTGTCCTTGTCTAATATATATTCCCTTATTTCAAATATGAAAAACGAAAGCATGAGTTTTTGTGTGTATTTGCATGTGTGTGCCATATACAGAGAAGTAATTAATTCAGGAAGCTTGTGGGGTTCCCCCCCCCCACTCTTTTCATTCAGTTTTATAAATTGGCATTGTATCAGACACTTCAGAGGCCTAAAGGAACTGCAACACAAAGGCCTAGAGCACAGAAAACTCATAATCCAGTTGAAAAGATGAGCTGCATATGAGTATTCAGTCATATTTTGAATACTAACTAATGTGTCAGAGAGGGAAGAGATTATATGTGGAGTTACCTGGGCCATCTTTACAGAGAAATTTGAACATTTTCTGTAAATTGTAGAGAATTTGGTTTGATTGAAAGTAGGGGGAGTATGTCATGAACAGAGAGGCATGGAGTGCAAGCTGAACAGAAGATAATAGATAGACTTACCTATCTAGAATGGAGAGTTCTTTTTGGATAGTATTGGACAAATCAGTTGGAAACAGGTTGAGAGCCTTTTGTGCAAAGCTCAGGAGTTGAGGCTTTATTCTGCAAATTTTGGTTTGATAGGTAATCTGTTGAAACTGTTCTTAGCACATTAAAATGGCACTGGTGACTATTGTGACATAGTATTGGGGAGGACTGAGTTAGAGAAACCAGATGCTCTGCTTGCATCAGTAGAAATCCAGTGTTTCTGAAGACCCAGACTGTGCTCTTCCTCCTGAAACTCACCTAGAACCCCTTAGAGAAGATGGCCTTATTCCCTGTGTTCCAGAGCTGATAACTTCCTCACTGCCAGCTAAGCCTGTTTAAGATTAAAAGAGGGATTTGGTTTGGCTAATGGAGAAAGAACCTCAGCCATTTGTTAAATGGTAGGACTCACTGCATCTTATCCACTTTGGAATTATTTACTTGTCCTTCCACCTGCCTCTTTGGTGATACTGTCCTGATGAATTTTCCCCTCTCTGTCCAAGTTGTCCTTGATTTCATTCAGGACTTCCTCTTTTTGCCAGCTTGGGCTGGGGTGTTGAATATGTTACTGATTCTGTCTGTCCCGGACACCATCTGATTATTTGATATTCCCCAGCCAACTCTGGATCTGTGGCAATCACTGAGAGAACATGTTAGCTGTTAGCATATAAAAGGAGGAATAAAAAAGTATTGTGAAAAAGGAAAGAATTAATTAAATGATGAGAAGTAAAGCAAGATGGATGATGACTTTTAATACTTCATACCCAGATGCCTGCATGTAGCAGAAATGTAGAACCAAAAGCAGTGCTTCCTTGGAGAGTTCTCATTTAGTTTTTCATGCGTGTATTTTGAAGAGCTAACTAAGAATGTGGAAGCAGCTACATTGGAACTCAGAACAGTTTCACAGTTAAAACTATACAGCAATATCACAATTCATATATAGACTTCAGTTTCATGTGGCTCATATGTCTTTCCTCCATGACAAGATCCCATTTCTCATTTCATCCAGTCACCACTGAGGACAATTACAGCATCAGTGAGTCAACCAAATTAGAAACAAAGTTCAGAGTACCATAACTAGCCAGTCAGTGAATCAGTCACTATCTAGTGTCATGTAATGAGAGCTTGGAGTAAGCTTATTTATATTTAACTGGATTATCTACTAAGTCCAAAGAATTGATTAAGAATCAAGGAAATACAATATAATTGTATGATTCTGAATTTTATTTTGAGTTGTTTGGATTTTTTTCCCCAAGAGAACTGTTTGGATTTAAATGAAATGCTAAAGTACATGAACATATTACATAAATGTATTACAGATTATGTAATTGGCACTAAAAATAAAATAGTGTAGACAATACTATCTCATCCTAATTAACTATCTACTTAAAAGTTTTCATCCCCTTATGATTATATGTTTATTAGAGAAACTTCTTACCATTTGGTTTATAGAACTAATATTTAGATTTTACAATCCTAAATTTTTTAGAGAAACATGTTTCTATTAATTTCTTATTTTTAGGTCTGAAACTGTGCAAGTTATAATCCTTATTTATTTAAATTAACATTAAGAGTTTAAATGAAACACTTTTCTTTATTTGCAGTCTACATAAACAGATATGATAGTATTTTAGTATTTTGTTACTTGTTTTACAATAAGTCTGGAAAGCACATAAAGTGTTTAGTAACATTTGTACCTTACTTTTGAAGAACCAACCAGAAAACCTTGGGAAAGAACAAATACAATGAATGGCAGCAAGTCACCTGTTATCTCCAGGTATTGATTTTTTTTCCCCCTAAGTTTTATTGTACACATGTATCTAAAAAGAATGAAATGCATTTTACTGTAGAAAGAATTGAATTATAGATTAGAAATTGTACAGAGGAGTATACAGAACACCCCTAATCCATCTACTATTGGACAGCCCCTGAGCGCTTTATTCTTTTACTGGTGAGTGCCTGATAAATTTTACCATACATTTATTAACCAGATTATCTGAAATTTTAAGATAGTTTTATCCCTCCTGGTTTGTTTATTTTGGAAAATGAAAACCCATCACCTAGGTTCATATGTTAACATTTTGGCACATTCATCTTAACTATATACATATCCATACTTTTTTCCCTCTGAATAGTTTTTTGTTTGTTTTTGTTTTTTAAGAAAAGAGAGATTGACAGCGAGAGAGAGAGAGAGAAAGACAGAATCAATTTTATTTAGTTTTTCATGTAACCTTCGTTGCTTGGACACTTACTTGGTTGAGTACATGGTGCTGGGGTTCAAACTTGTGTACTCATGCATGCCAAGCAAGTGCTGTAACCACTGAGCCACTGCTCCAGCCCCTCCTTTTGAATAGTTTGAAAGCAAATTGCAAATAAGGGCTGTTTCACTAAATATTTTAGCTTTTTTCTAAAGAACCAGGACTTAACTATGTAACCAGAATGCCATTACAACTCCCAAGAAATTTAACATTGAACAATTCTTTCTAATACATTCATATTTCCCGTTGGTTTGAATGATATCCTTCATAGGTTTTTTTTAACATAGTTTTTCGAAGAAACTTTTATATTTTAAACTGAAAATAAGCTGGCAATAAAAGACTATAGTTTATAATAGCAGAATAAAACTTAAAACTTTGAATTTGTTAAGTAGAAATTTGCTCTATCTCAGTTGAAACTTCTAATCATAATCAAGTTAGAAAAAAACAGTGCCCAGAAACTATGGCATATGGTTTCAGTCAAGCAAACTAAGTATTTCTTCGCCAGCATGCTTGATTGTGATGACTAAATTTAAGTCACAGGTCTTGAACATAGGCGAAATCTTTTCTTGGTTTATGAAATAGTTTAAAAGGCTCATATTTTTTCTCAGACAAAAAGATATATATTTAGAGACTAAAAAGACTTTTTAACTTTTATTTCTGAGCTTACCTGCCTTATTTTTTTTTGCCTCATAAAGCAAACTTGACTCCAATTATAGAAACCTATTAAAGAAAAACACAAAGATAGACTTCGTATTATCACAAACGTACTCTGTGTTATCCTAAATCTAAATTTGGATTTGGCTTTTGTATGGTTCTTTCTGCTGGCAAAAAAAAAAAAAAAAAAAGATTTGGTGATGACACAGTTATTTAAGCTGCACAAAGAACCCAGGCCTTTTTGAATGTATAAAAGCTTTTAGTTTGTAATAACTGAAGGATAGTTATATATAACTTCAGAAAAAAATGAAAGGAATTGGTTTTGGTAACATTTTTTTTTCTTCAGTAGAACAGAAAATTGCACATTTATGTTTCTCAGATACCTAACTCGAGTGACCTTTTAACACATCTCTATTAGTTACAGTTTCTCTTCATTAGAACATTAGGAAGCCTGATTTATCAAGTACATAACAGGGAACAGAGGTGTGATGTCCATTTGTTCTTTGAAGACCTAAATTGTGACAGGGAAGAGACTTTCCTTCTTTCCTTTTTTATGTTTTTCCCCATTACCCTGCATTCTTACTTCATTGACAGGAATTCTATAAGTGAACTTATTTTAAACTAAGCCTGAGTTGTTGGCTACACTTGTATCTTGGAAGGGACATGGAAGAGAGAGTTGCTGCAAATGCAATAAGTTGATTTGTTCGCTCTCGTTTAGAGAAGAAAAAATACTGTTTGAAAGATATTTTTCTCCAGACTTCTAAAGAAAATTTAGTAAATGCTTGAAGGTCACCATTTTGAAAATATTTTTATATGAATTAGTTGAATCTTGATAATACCATGTTCCAGCTCCATTAGATGGTTTCCTTCCCAACATGTACCAAAATAAAAATTCTGACACATATATTTCCTCACTCTCCCTTGTACTACTTTTGATAGATTTGATGCATCTACCACTTGTCTTAAAAAGTTTCACCAGGGGTTGGAGCAGTGGCTCAGTGGTTATGGTGCTTGCCTAGCATGTGCGAGGACCCGAGTTCAAACCCCAGCATCACATACACAATGAAGTGTTGGTGCAATAAAAAACAGATTAAAAACTAAATAAAGTTGTTTCTCTCTCTCTCTCTCTGTCTCTTGCACTGTCCCTCTCTCTTTCTCTCTCTCTTTAAAAAAACAGTTTCATCAAAAACAGTTATAAACCATTGAAGAGTTTTAAAAGAATGATAAAGCTTTTCTAAGTTATCTCCCCCTCTTCTTTCTGAAAATAAGTACATTGGCCATTTAATGTTTATGCCCCTTGCCCTGTAGTGAAAGTACCCATTTCTCTTTGTACTATCCGTGTGAAAATTATTATAAGTTAATACCCTGTAGTGTGTGTGAGATGCTACACTGTGCTTGCTGTACTTAGTAAATGAAGATGTCAGATAAGAATACAAACAAGAATGTTGTTGTAAAAATGTTTTAAACTATTACTAGAACATAACACTGGAAAGTACATGAATTCTTTCTATGGTTTTAATTTAAGAACTTACTGACCTTGCCGGGCGCAGTGGCTCATGCCTGTAATCCCAGCGGCTCAGGAGGCTGAGGCAGGAGGATTACATGTTCAAAGCCAGCCTCAGCAACTTAGCGAGACCCTGTCTTAAAACAAAAAATAAAAAGGGCGAGGGATATGGTTTAGTGGTTAAATACCCCTGTATTCAATCCTCAGGACAAAAAAAAAGCACTTAATGATCTTGGGTCTAAGGGGTGTGGCTTAGTGGTAGAGTGCTTGCCATGTCAAGTAAGCTCTGGGTTCAGTTCCCAGCACCTCAAAAACAAAACAACCACAACCAAAAAAACAAAAACAAAAAAAAAACTTACTGGTCTTGTATTCACAGTAGGGGAAAAAAGGTTCTCTACATACCTGACAACAATTTTGTATTTCAAAAGCTACAATGATTTTGAGTCTCTTGTTTAATATTCACTGTAATAGAATTATCTTTGTGTTTTAATACTGGATGAATAGTTGGTAGGTTTTACTGTGCTTATAGCTACCCAAAGCACCAATGTGTAATAATTAAATTTTTTTTCCTGTAATTGTCAAGTAAATAGTATCCTCACATAACTAAAATAAGTCTCAAAATATCTTTTTTTTTAATTGGGGAAAACAGTTATTAAAGGATAACAGATTCCTTTAATTCTTGTTCTGTTTGCTGTAACTAAAAACTCTATGAAGCAGTAAAATCATGAGGATTATTTTTTAAAGTTCTATTGTGTACCCCTTTAAATGGCTTTTCCCCTTCATAGACGGGATTCTCCAAGGAAAAATCAGATTGTTTTTGACAACAGGTCCTATGATTCATTACACAGGTATTATCCTGCTGTGACTTTGTGATTTGAGACTTTTAAATAACATGTTCAGGATAGGGCTGAGCTTTTTCTACCTGGATTGGTAATCACCACAAGAGAGATATACAGGAAGACTGAGTCTGTCATTTTTAGCTTTATTTTAAACACTTCAAAATAAAAACCTGCCATTACTTTATAGTTTTTGACTAGGATAAATATAAATGGTAAACATGAGAAATACTAGAACGGAAATCTAAGGACCATGTATTGTCTAGGTTGTTTATATTATTGGCATTTTCCTTTAAAGGCTGTTTTCTTCATGATTATGAGATACAGCTTTTAAAATGTGGAATAGAAGATCCTGTGAGGGTTGTTACTGGCACACAGGACAATATTATACCTACTTCTGTGAATATTCTTTGAGGAAAATCTATTTCATAAATACCGTGTAGTAGATTGAGTATCCTTAATAAACCTAACATCCTGAGCTGATTCTTTTCTAGAATATGACCTATTATGCCATTTTTTAATGACCAAAATTTAAAATACACATCATCTAGGGCTGGGGGTTTATGTAGTTCACACTCACACAAGAAAGGTTGGTGGATCAAGGGTGGGGGACAAATCATCTATTTATTTTCCCAGTTAAAAAGATTGACAATGAAATACCCAAATGCTTTTTGGCTATTTATAGAATTTGGCAGAATAGAAATTAAATCATTATATTATAGTTGTGTTACAGGCAGGTAGGTGTCTAGAAGCCACTTTCTTCATAAAACAATAAAATGAGAAACCCTTATATTTTGTTATCACTTATGTTGAAAACCTTTATTAAGAATTCATGAAATATATTCATGTTACTATATATATCTATTTTGTAAAACATATATCAAGTTTACTGAAAAACATGAATGAAATAGTATATAGAGTGGGTATCTATGAATAGGAGTTCTGTAATCAGACTGCTCAAATTCTTATTGCTAAAGTTATTTTCATGCTGTGATAACCAAAATATTTGATGTTAGTTTTGTAAGCTTAGTTAAATCTTCTTAAAGTATTTTATATTGCAGTAATAAAATAGTGTTTTCTACCTTTTTGAGGTGGATTCATTGTTTTGAATAAAAGATTTATTAAGAACTTTTACTAGAAATAGAAAAATAGTGTTCAACAATGAAATTTCCTCAGTTATTTTACTTCTTTCACAGAGTGCCCCAGGATAATACTGAGAAACCTTTAAAAAAAAAAAGTGGTGATTACTTCTTTCCTTCAGTATGAAAAGTTCCCCCCTTGAGTTAATTCTCATGGTGGTGGTGGTGATGGATTGCATGTTAGCATGAATTAAATTTTATACAAATTGCATGTTTCCACAATTATTTAACACTTTTAATTTTCAATTGTTTAGTAAATATGAATATATTTATAGCATACTGCTCAGTTTAGTAGCAGATCATATAGCTGTTTACATGAATTTCAGAGATATTTATTATATAGCTTAAGAAAATAACTAGCTGTTGTGCTACTTAAATGATTAAAAGCAAAGCAGAATAATTAATAATTTAATTCAAGAGAACAGAAATAAATAGCATGAGTATATGAAATGCACAGTTTGTTAGCCTACAAACAAGAATGTTTACTAGGGTGCCAGGCTTGGTGGTGCACACCTACAATCTCAGTAACTAAGGAAGCTGAGGCAGAAGGATCACAAGTTCAAGGCCAGCACCAGCAACTTAGTGAGAACCTGTCTCAAAAAAGAAAGAACTGGGGGTGTAGCTCAGTGGCAAACTATCCCTGGGTTCAACCCTCAGTACCAAAAAAAATTTTTTTATTAGACTTGACTTTACACTGAAATATTAGGGCTTGCATACTGTGAATCTCAGTAAATCTTGTGATTATGGAATTAAGTTGTCTCTTTGGCATAGTAAGATGTTTCCTTATGAGGAAAAGAAATATTTCCTATAAATCTACTTATCTTCTCCAATGCCTAACTCAGTGCATTTTTAATGATGTTATCAAAAATTTATCATTTTCCTTTTTTCATATAAGCAGATACCTAATAAAGTAAAATTGGTTAGCCTATTTCATAATAATTTTTAAGCAGTAACACGTTTTGGTATTAAAACAAATTAACTTAGTATTTTGTATTCATGAGCAATGCCTGTGAGCATGATATCTTACATGAATTATGATAAGTTTGAAAACTTACACATTGGATTTTAGTTCAGATTTCTAATATTGGAACTCTGCAGAATTGAAGATGAAATTTTTTGACTGATGGTTTCAAGTTACATTGATGTATGTGGCTCTTAAAATTTGAGTAGCCACTTGCTGTGCTAAAGCAGAAATTAAAACTCTAGGTTTTTCCACTGAGGATTTTTTTTCTTATTGCCAAAATTAGAGAGGGAGCCATGACTAATTTATTTGGTGTTGAAACTTTTGCTTAAAATATGCCGAATCTCAAAGACTTGTAAGAGAGAGGGACAGTGAGAGACAGAAAGAGAAAGACACAATTTTTTATTTAGTTTTTCATGTGGCCTTCATTGCTCCGAGACTTCGTTGTGTATGTGGTGCTGGGGTTTGAGCTCAAGTACTCGCACATGCCAGGCAAGCACCACAACCGCTGAGCCACCACTCCAGCCTTGTTGTGTAATATTTTTAATAGAAGCTAAAATTTTAGAAGTGTGTAATAATTGGCCATCAGCTTCTATCTAGCATTTCCTTTTCTTTCTTTCTTTTTTTTTTTGAAGCCATGTAAGTTTTTAGAAGCATTTAGCCTGGAACACCATTCAAATGATGTTTCCATTAAAACTTCACAAGGAAATAGCCAACTAGATATGAATTTATCTCTAACCTAATTATAATTTTTCCAACATTTTTATTTGTTTTAATGCTGTTTTTCTTTCCATTGATTTGCTGAGTTATTTAGTAGATCATATAAAATTTTTTATGAAGGAGAAAATAAGATTATATTATTTGGGCCTTCAAAGTTTTTTCTGGCCTCTTTCTTTGTCTGTTATGGTCAAGATGTCACATGTTACATGGTCCCCTGCCTTATGGCCAAACTATGTTCTGCTCTTTGCTAAAGAAATCTCAACATCTTGTCACTGCTTTCTAGTTTATAAAATAACTTAAAATAATGAGAAAAATGAAAAATATTTTGTTTTCTGTTCTAATCAATCCTATGATTTTGATAATTCACTTTTTAACAAAGTGTGTTTTATTTAAGAAATGTATTTAAATCTAGTGTTAGGTTGGTAAAATTACAAATCTTTATTTATGAACTCATAATGTCATAAATGTTGTTTACCTGTCCTGGAAATTTCATTTGTACAGACCAAAATCCACACCTTCATCACAGCCTAGTGCCAATGGCGTCCAGACAGAAGGACTTGACTATGACAGACTGAAGCAGGTGGGTGCTTTCCTCTATTTGTACTTGTTTGTGTTTGAAAGATACCTTGTATGTATGTATTTTAGACTGATTTTGAATACACTTAACCAGGCCATAGGTTGGGCTGGCGCCAGTGGCTCAGTGGTTACAGCACTTGCTTGGTATGCACAGGGACCCAGGTTCAAACCCCAGCATCAGATAACACAACTAAGTGTCGGAAAAACAAACCCAAATGAAAAAATACAGTTGATTTTCTCTTTCTCTTAAAAAAATACAAGAAAGAAAGAAAGAAAAGAAAAAAAAAAGTCATGGGCAATGACATCTGTTACTGTCTTATTATTTTCAAATGTTAATTTCTGGTTTAATCAGTTCACATAAAGTTCTAAGAGTTGGGGAGGGTGGACATGGCTTAATGGCATAGTATAAAGTTTAAATGTAAATGCCTGGTATACTATTTTACAATATTGGCAAAAGTGGACTCAGCAAATATGATTTTGGCAAGAATGTGAAGAAATGGACACTATACTTCTGCTTTCAAAGAGGCACTTTGAGGATATAACTCAAAAGCCATTGACTCCAGCAATTTCACATCAAGGAATTTATGCAAGTAAAATTCGTGCAAAATATTGTAGAAATATACAAGAGGAGTTCCATAGACATTAAGGAATCAAAGTTTAGAATATTTAATAGTGAATTGTGAACACTTACCTGTCTGTGTTAGGTGAAACAGGTAACAAAACAAATGTGTACAGTTTTCATTTTTTTAAAAGAAAAAGATACTGTTCATCTTTTGAATACATATATGCACTATATTTAATACTTTTGTACTCAGGAAAAACAGGTGATAAGATTGCAAGTTTTAAAGTATCTTATTTCTAAGAGGTAGAATAAATTTTTTTGGATAAACCTAATTTTTTAACTGAAAAACCATTTGAAAAATTAAATTGAATTATATAATTTGAAAAGAAAGCATGTTGGGGCTGGAGTGGTGGCTCAGTGGTTGCAGTGCTTACCTGGCACACGTAAGTACACAGGTTCAATCCCCAGCACCACTTACACAACTAGTTGTCAGAGAAACAAAAGCCAGATGAAAAACTGACTCTCTCTCTTAAGAAAGAAATAGAATTTGGACTCTGGAAACAAAAAACTGCTCATCTCATTTCTTAACATTCTTAAGATTTTATTTATGAGTAAGAAATCTTTTAGTAGTAATTTCTTTGTTGTTTGTTTGTTTGTTTGTTTGTTCCTGGTGTTTTTCCTCTACTATTTTAGGACATTTTAGATGAAATGAGAAAAGAATTAACAAAGCTAAAAGAAGAGCTCATTGATGGTAAGTTTCTGAGTAAATTTGCTACCTCTTTAAAATATTGTTTAACAATAACTATTTTTAAGAAAGTGTACATAAAGAAATTTTTATTTTATTACTTGAAGGCAATAACTTTTCCATAGTATCCTGCCCCATGTTTGGCTTAGGGTGTCAGGAGGAGCTCTTGGCTTATAGTGGAAATTATTGGTAAAAACAGGGATTAAAAAGATCCTTAAGTTTCAAGTATTGTCTGTTATTTGATGAAAAACTGGATAGGCAAAATTTTTTCTCTAGGTTACCTCTACTCATCCATCCCACTGTCCCCTTGGTATTAAACCTGCAGAATTAGTATTTTTATTTTGTATAAAAAAGGAAAGAAATAAATATATACAGTTTAAGAATTAGTATCGTTTATAATATTAAAGCAAAGATCTATATAATGAAAGCTGCAAATATCAGTGTACTTTATTGTGAGTTTGAATATAGTCTTTAAGATTTCTTAAGAATGAATTCCTCATATCACATTATAGTTGTATTTACTTTGAATACTTTTTCTTTCCAGCAATCAGGCAGGAACTGAGCAAGTCAAATACTGCATAGAGAAGCAAACTAAGGAGAGAGATAGGACTTTAATCTGGAGAGAAAAAGAAAAAATTCCTACAAACAATCCCCACCCCCAATGTTTTTTGTGAGTTGTAAGAAGAAAATGGAGACAAACAGAAGGAGGGAGAAACCACCGTCCTCTGAAAGCCTTCAGATACTGTGACTCTGGCTATCAGCTTTTCCCCTTCAGTTTGCTGCTTTTTTCTGACCTTTACCACAGGATGGAAGAGAGTTGTGTATGAGTTCCTGTTAACAGTTAGTGCAGAAAATACTAAACTCATTGTCAGGCAAGATCACCGTGCATTTAAATATTTTCATGTTGAGATAAAACTGCACATTTTCCATAATCCATTACTAAAATAAAGAGGAGAAAGGCTTATGAAGTTTTTTTTTTTTTCCCCAGAGAGTGCTGATGAAGAATTTAGCAAATTCTGCTATTGTATTGTAAATGTTTCTCTCAGGTGTGTCTTCCTATCATATTTGATATTCCATGAATAATTAAGATCAGCCTTGTGTAGGTTAAGATCATAAAATTTGGAGCAAATGGAATTTTGTATGCGCTTTCAAAGGGTGATATTTGTCAGAAAGTGTACTAAAACTGATTGGTCCAGCTTGAGGAATTTTAGAATGATAGGAAGTCTCAAGTTATCCTTCATGCAATTTTGTAGTTTAAAACATAAAATTCATCCAGAACTTAAAGATTTAGATGCCTTCCTAAATTGTTACAATGCTTTACCAAATCTATGACTTCTACATAACACAAACCAGTGGTCAAATGTAAAACAATATTATTGTAGATTTACTGTAGGTTTTCAACCTTTTTTAGATTTATGCATGTGGACATTTTTATAATGTTAACTACAGTCACACAATGTTAGCTTTTTTAATTGCAGACAGTAATGCATGTCACACTAATAAGTAGTTGCCTTTTCAAGGCCAAGACCCAGGGAAAACATTTTGTAGAATATAGGGGAATGGGAGGAAGGGAAGGAATAATTTTTTATTTAAAGTTAATTTCTGCACTATCTTTTTTCTCTGTTACCTGCATGGATAATAATGAGGACTATTTTGTGACTTTAATTGGTAAATATGTTTTAAAAAAAAACCAACCAAGTAACTTAATCTTTTACATCATGTCTTCAGCTATTTGTATTTTAACCAGTAATTTCAATGGTCTGAAACATGATTCTGAGTTTCACATGAATTAAATCTTATTGTGAAACTCAAATGTTTGATCACTGAATTTGGCAGTTATTATCATCTAAGTACCCCTGCAGTGATACATGTGTTCAGGTCATTCAGGTCATGTTCCTGATGAAACAGCTGCTTTTGAATTTTGTTGAGATACAAGAAATAACAATCATGGCAGCAATTAAGGTCACAGAAATTATTAGTTAAAGGGAAACCAATGAAGAGTTCTGCAGTTTTCTTTTAATAAAGTGAGACTTAGGTGGTGGGAAAGAATAAGATACTCTTCTTACCACTCTGTGTTGTGTGTGTGTGTGTGTGTGCGTGTGCGTGTGTGTGTATGTGTGTGTGTAATCCATTCCCTTTTCTTTGAAACTGGTAAGATTAAAATCGGGCAGAAAACCTATATGTTGCAATGGAAAATTTAGGAATTCTCCAGGCTTTCCATTTTGATTTATGCTTGAGTTATGTGCCATAATTGCTTTGAAATCTCTTATCAAATCTTACATTAAAATTTGAAAGAAATAATCCACCTTCATTTGCTTTATAGATTTTGTACATGTGAGTTCTAAGACAAAGCTTGTTGATAGAATAATTTTCTAAACTCTGCAGATTTGCAGTTGTTACCACTACAAAAAAAGTTTGAATGAGGGAATTATTTTTCCTTGTTAAAATAGTTTTTGTTTCTGCAGAAACTTCACTTTTAGATTAAACTGTGATGGATGAGCTATCATAATTCAGTTATACATTTCTCTTTTTCTATCATATATTCATTGTCATGTAATAGTAGTAAAGGTATTAAAGATGCAGCAAGCTTTTAAATTACTATTCTCTAAAAGAAATAGGAGGCATTTTCATCTTCATTATTGTTCTTTTGGTTATGCAAACCCTTTGACAATATAAATGTTTATGTCCCCTATAAATCTGGTCAGAAATCACTTTTGATTTAGTTGAGTAAACTAAATAGTCTATAGTGGGTAGAATACTGGGTACAAGTGGTCCAAACTAAGAGTAAAAGACTAAAATAAAATGCTAAATCTTAAACTGGTTTATGCACTAAACGTTTTGTGCCTTGGTCTAATATTAACACGATGTCTATGTAAAATGACAAAAAGAATCAAGTGTTGAATCATGCTATATTTTCCATAATTGTGCATTATCCCAGATTGCTAAATGTGTTCCTTCCAAGAAATTTGCTTGAACTACTCTACACATTTGTTGTCATACATGACAGTCCTGTCATTGTTGGAGATTTCAGTAATTAACTTGGGAAACAGAAGCTTGAGTTATTTTCCTTATCAAAACTGTGTTCCTTGGAACCACATTATTATGATGGGTTTTATGCTCTTATACATTGGATGTCTTAAGCTGAGTACAGTTTAGGGGATCCCTTCTAATTACAGGAAGGTACTGTTTTCCTCAACACTGTGATCTGATCTGTGACAAATCTGTACTATATACTATGTAAATGGCTAACAAGTCAATTGCAAACAAACTGAATGTACAAATCTTAGTGCTGGTGCTGAAATCTCTTCAGAATAGTCATCATGATTTAAAAGTTTGTTTAAAAATTTGCAAGCATCAAGTGTCAATCAAAACTGAAAATGAAACACTAATGAATGTTGAATTCTCATGCTTTAGGTGTACTTCCTTTTTAGATTTTTCAGTTCTCTGCTATTTTTACAATAACTGTTTCATTTAAATTTCCTACACGCTAACTTCATTTGTGTGATTGAAATAAAATTGCAGTATGTACATGTTGCTTGTTTGTGACACTTAGATGATCTTCTGAAATAATTTGTTAGCTCTAAAATATAATAGCTAAACTGGATTTTAAAAACATCTCTTAAAGTCCACAATTTCACTACTTAAAGTTTACATATCACTATTTACATGTGTCGCTATTTTTTTAAAAGATTTCATAAACATCAGGCATACTAAGTGATGTATACAAAGGGGATATGAATGCATCTGCTTTTTGTTTTAAGTTACAGTTGATTATTCCCCATTTGTCTTATGTTCTCAGCACAAATTGTCAGTGTCTTACAGTTAAGATGATAAATGTTTGATTTTACCCATGTTAAACATGGACAGTTACTTTGGATTTATTTATACAGTTACATTTTTTGTTTAGTTTCTAGGTAAAAGATACTGGTGAAGGACCTTATCAAGTAATTCAGAATGTAGTAATAATCTATATCTGTAGTGTTTATTCTATACATTATGCTGATTTCCCAAAACCAGTTCTGCACATATAACCAGCAGTAATTTTATCTATTATTAATTGAGTTCCATTTTAAAATTCTATGTCTTCACTAGAAAGTTGCCTAGCTGTGACTCTTTTTGTCAGACCCGTTATTCTTCATCTCCCCCGCCCTCCATTATCTTCTCCACTTCTGTAGACCACGTGTTCCTATAATCCACTTATATTTATAACCATTAGGGAGCCCATTTTTAAAAATACCAGCTCATTTTTCTTTCTGTTCCATCTCAATTTGTGCTTCTTTTCAAGTTTGTGCTGCTTTTCATGTTATTCAGAATGTTTTCTACAAACTAAAGTCACTTCCCTTCCAAAAATTAAGCAACAGATGCTAACCTTTTAAATTTGCCTACCTACAACTTTTTGTTTCCTAAGTTTTATGTATACTTTGAGTGCCATTTATGAACATAGTTTACAAAGGTGTGCTATAGGAGCTTTTTAATTCATTTTTATAGCCATCATAACTTTATAGCCCCGTTATCCCTTAAATTCTATTGACTAATGTGATGTCATTTTTAGGCTTATAAAGAAAATGTTGTGGAGGAGCTCCTAATTCCTTTATGTGGCCATTTTTTAAAAATCTTTATTAAGGAGTTATTATATGGGGCTGGAGTGGTGGCTCAGTAGTTTCGGTGCTTGACTGGCAAGCACAAGGACCCGGGTTCAAACCTCAGCACCACGTACACAACTGAGTGTTGGAGCAACTAAGGCCATGTAAAAAACTGAAGTTGTTTCTCTCTTTCTCTGTCTCTCTCACTGTCCCTCTCTCTTTATTAAAAAAAAAAATTAAAGGAGTTATTGTACAATCATAAATGCATATGAAGTAACAATATGATACGCATTTGTTCTTAAGCCAGAATTACCCCCACATTGCTCACACTCAGTCTTTTGATTTCTTCTATATTTCACCCCTACAAGTGATATAAATGCTTAGATTATTAATTTTACTGAATTAAATGATTACATAAGTATTATTTAGATTTTTCAGGGGGGTAAAAAGATTGCTACATTGTTGATTATCCAACTAGATCCCTCCCTATCTTCCCTCCCTCCTCCTCCCCACCTGCCACATGTGGCTATTTTTAATCCACTTTACAAAAGAAATTTACTCCAGAATTCACTTCCAGACTCCAAATCTGATACTAGTACCATTTTTGTTTCTAATAGAAAGGTCAGTTAGTATCTATACATTCCCCCAAAGCTTTGAGACAAGAAAAGGATTCTAAGCATATTGAAATTACTGATGTTGAATACCTCTGACTCCTCACTGAAAGCCATTTATTATTTATAAGTTAGATACTTTCGATTTCAAAACTATGTATTTATAAGAAATCTCAGTGAGTGAACAAAATTTTTATAGGTTCCTTTGATTGCATAAAGGCGTAGAGAACATTAACTTGTAAGAATAGTTTTTTTGGACAAAGCACGTTTGACTAAGAAGCTAAAGTTAGCAACCCCTCAAGAAAAGTCATGTATTTAAACCAAGCATTGTCAGAAGTGTGATGCAGATTGTTTGTTCCCTGTAATCTCAGATTATTTTTGACATGTCCAGAGATTATTTTACTATATTCATAATTTTGAAAAAAATGAAACCTTCAAATTTTATTTAGTCTAAAATTAGTTTGAAAAGAAAGTAAAATTCTGCAGCAAACTTAGATTGGTAGCAGTCATCCTCAGTAGAAGACTAAAGGACAAGTCACATAAGAGGAAAATTGAGTCTTTTGGTAAAGAGAATTTGAAAACTGCAGAATCAATTTTATTCAGTTTCTCATGGACCTTCATTGCCCAGACACTTCATTGTGTACATGGTGCTGGGGTTCGAACCTGAGTACTCACGCATGCAAGGCAAGCGCTGTAACTGCCAAGCCACCACTCCAGCCCTTAGGAAGTTATAAGAATTCATTTTTTGGTTATTTCTGTTGAAATCTGAGTGAATTGATAAGGATACATGTGAAAAAAGAAAGGAGAAGGAAAAAGTTACTTTCAATTATGTTCTCTGTTGCACATAAACTTTCTAAACTGAAATGTTAGGATCATGAGAGGCAAATCATAGGCCTCATGGTATTGCTGATTAATTTAGCATACAAAATAAACAAGCACTGAATCCCAGGCAAATGTTTTAACCAAGGATTAATCACTGAGCTGCACCATATTCTATGAAGCATAAACTCAGATAAACTGAACATTGATGGAGTCTCTGGAAGCTTCCAGCATAGGACCACAGGGTTACTGAGTAGAGGAAGAAAACTCATGACCCAGGCAAAACAGCAGTGAGGAAAGATCACCCCACCTCAGTTGTCCTCTCTCCTCACTTGTCAGAGGCCTGGAACTCCAGTAGTTGGAAAACCAAAACCCACCAATGAATATGTCACTAAATCAGATTTTTGTCCACAAAAATTAGGTTCTGAGAACACAGCTTTCCACTTAAATGAGACTTATTAGAAAAGCATACATATGAGGCTGGGGCCGTTGCTCAGTGGTTGGAGCCTTGCCTCGTATGTCCAAGGACCCGGGTTCAAACCCCAGCACCACATATACAACTAAAGTGTCAGAAAAACAGAAACCAGTTGAAAAAAAATAAAATTGATTCTTCCTCTAAATTTATCTCTTTTTTAAAAAAGAAAGTTTAGGGGAAGAAATTGAAAGCTTGCATATTTCGTTAGAGAGCCAGGTTTGTTAGACTATTATTTATTCTATAACAAAACATCTGTGTACAGATGATAGCCTTATGGTTAGATCTTATAAATATGGTTTCACTGTTGCTCTTAAAATCCCTGAAAGATTTATTTAGCAGAGGTTGACAATTCTAAAAATACATATATAAAAATATCACCAACATAGGCAGTTAATGAATAAGTTTGGGTTGGTTGGTTGGTTGGTTTGGTGTTTAGTCAGTGGTTGTTTGTCTAAGAAATCTTAGAATATATAAAAGATAACACAGTTTGAACTTTATATTGCATAGGAAATAGCACTCAGATGAAAACTTCACATTGATAGATGCTTTTAATGAGGGATATTTGGTACTCCAAAAGTTTACATTCAAATTGACAAACTAAGAAAATAGGTACTTGGCTTACACTTACGATGTGGTCTTAGGCCTGGCATGGGTGTGGCTCAGTGGTAGGGTGCTTGAATAACATGTACAAGGTTCTGGATTCCATCCCTAGCACAAAACATAAACTTACATATTTTCTGTCTCCTCTTTTTTCTCTGCCTTGTGAAATATGTATGTTACACAGGCTCTTTAAAAACACCTGGTGCTCATGTTCATTAGTTATGTCTATGGATCCTCTAAGACCCCCACCCTCCAACTTTAAAGGCATTTTAAAAACTTAAGTTGTTTAGGTGAGAAATGTGTTGTTCATCAACACAGCCTGGTTGAACCCAGGAGCAGATTTAGTTTGTACTGCTGAGTGAATTAGGTGTTCTAACTTATGGAGTTTCCCTAGACCCTTTCATCTTGAAGTCAGGTTTGTCCAACATTGTCATTGAAAACCTTGTTTGGCTGTCAATGACTGAGGCCTCCCTGGTACCAGTGATTGGGCACTGAGGTCAGGTATGAAATTGTGCAGAACTGAAGTAGCTCTGCATCTCATCAGCTGCCCTTGGAGTGTGTGAGGTACTGAGTTTTCCAGTACCATTTCCAGGGAAAAGAATAGTTTTATCTCTGAGTAATAAGAAAGGATTAGATATTTAAGAGAGCCACATTAAAATCTAGGTATCATTTCCTTTCTAATTATTACTAAAGAGGTAAAAGTTGCAAGCCTCAACCAGCAGTTCACAACTGTACAGTAGATACCCTGTGTTTCATTGTTAAATTGCAAAAATGAAATTTTGGGATATTTGCTCCTCATATAACCTTGTGTCTTCGAGAACACATGGTTAAAAGACTGAGTCCACTTATTTGCTGCTTTCTTAGACTCCATTTCTCCTTCTGTTCCTCCAGTGTTGTCGCTCAGTTTGTGTGTGTGTAATCCTAGGCAGGGCATTGGACTGTGACTTGGTGGACTTCACCAGTAGTCACACTACTTGTCTGTAAGGTCTCTTCTCCCTCTAAAATTTAGTTCTGAGTTTCTCTCTCCATTTTGTATTCTCTGAAGCTTTAGGTTAATTTATTCCTTTTTGAGCGAAGAGAAGGGACAAAAAAAAAAAAAAGTCTTTTGAGTTTTGCACTCTGATATTAGAGGCAGGCTTTAATAGTTTAAAAATTTTAGAACTTAGGCTGGGGATGAAGTTCAAAGGTGGAACACTTACCTAGCATGCACAAGGCCCTTGGTTCCATTCCCAGCACCAAAAACAACAATAAAATCCATATATCCTAGACGTGAATAAGGAAAAATAAATGGATGGTCATTCTGAGGTTATATAAAGTGTTAGTGATGTGTTTTTCCCTCTTGGCATCAGCTTTCATGCACTTTGACAAGTTGAAATCCAGCCATCTGCTTGGTAGGTTCAGTGGAGTCACATTAAGAAAGGTCCGTCTCCATGACGTAATGGAGTCACATCAGACCCATGCTCCAACTGGGATATGTCAGCGCCAGTCCTTTGGACTGTTTCTAGTTCAGGAGCTATTTCTAAGTTAGCAGACTTTGCAGAGCTGGTTGGAGTGCCAGTAGCTGTCCTGTGGTGGCCTGAGGAGAATGCGGGTCAATGGCTTTCAAGGCCCCTGAACTTGCTCTGCTGTTTATTCTGTCACTGCCTTCCTTGAAAGGAAAAAGGGATATTACTCTCCCCTCTCTACCCTTCTTATTATATATTAGTATATATAAATTTGATTCCTTCTTATTTCCTTATTTTTAAGCCAGAAGGTACTTAACTCTCTTCCTTCCTTCCTTCCTTGCTTCCTTTCTTTCTTTCCTTCTTTCTTTCTAGGGAGATAACCATGAGAAAGAGAATTTTACTTAGTTTTTAATGTGGCTTTTGTTGCTCTGACACTTAGTTGTTTTTGTCGTCTTGGGGTGTGAACCCAACATGCCAGGCAAGCGCTATAACCATTGAGCGCTGCTCCAGCCCTTTACTTTTTCTTAAGTAGATGGATAAGTGGAACAAAGAGACTGAAATAGAAGCTTTGTGATTATAAAAGATGGGCTGTGTTTTGCTGAGTTCATTTACTGGTTCTCTCTCTCTCTGTGTGTGTGTGTGTGTGTGTGTGTGTGTGTGTGTGTGTGTATGTGTATGTGTCTTGGCATTCAGTTCTTGTTAGCAATAAGACATGCTTTTGCTTTTCATGATGTCTTTCTTTTCCGGGAGAATCAAGTGTTTTCTAACAAAAGTGAATGACCTAGGAAGAAAATTCTATCTTGAGATGTTTGTAGTTGATGTAACTACAGATCAGTTATAGTACTTACATGTTTTCCTAGATTCTTTTTGACTTTCAAGGAACCCTCTACAGTCTGTAATTATAGGAACATGCTGACAGTCTCTCATCTGTAAGTGGAGAGATGGGGAGAGGGAGAACTAGCCACACCTGTGCTGTGAGCAGAGCGGAATTTCAGGCAGGAGTCTCACTGGTGAGTTGGAGTTGAAAGCTTTCTGTTGCCTCCATAGAATTTTCAAAACCCTCTGCTTGACCTAAACAGTAGCTAATTCCATTTTGCTTTCTGTTGACCCTGGGGGTGGGGTGCAGAGGTCAGAATAAGCTTGTGAATGAATGACCAGAAAGCTTTGTTGGTATTTTTTTATTTCTGCTTTTTGAGCAATAAGGGAGTCAGTGATGATCCTTAGAACCACATCCAGTCTCAGTATGAGATTTAGAATGTTAAGTACATTTTCATATCTGCCAAGTTGATAGACCAAAAACATACACTAGAATAGCACAATAGATAAGATTTAAAGAATTTCTTAGGGTCCAAATGTATAGTCAGAACTTTTGATAATATACCCTGGAATTGGAATCTTATGTCATCTTGCTTTGCTGCAAATTACAAAATGAGAAATGTGTATTTGTGTCCTCAAAAGATTATGCAGTGCTAATTTTTTGTTAAAGATAAAGCATTTGCAGTCCATGAATGGGACTTTAAAATCAGGGAGAGAACCTCTGCAAGTGGCATGCACTGAAATCACATTTTAAAAGTTAAGGTAAACTTAAACATAAGCAAAACTATTTTAATTTTAATTAGAAGTCATTACATGAGTATAGAACTTCATGTGTCTTATCTCATGGAATCTGAATTACAGACCTTGCTGAATTATTGAGAAAGGAAGCTGGTCACTACTCATTTTAAGTCAACATATTGTAAATTCTTTGCTTGATTGACTTAAATGATTTGAAAATCCAAATAAAACATGGTCTCATTGTCAGGAAACATCATCGTCTAAGCTCACCTTCTGCTTTAAGCAGGGGAAGTAGAAAAGAGAGTGAGATAGAAGCCAAAGTAGGATCAGATAGCAACTGAGTTTTGCACCAAAGTTTTAAATGTGAATAAACAAAAAGGAGGACCACTTGTAAGCCAACCTAGGAGGACTTGCCAGAAAGTAGCAGCTCCTGCTACACAATACAGTGCCTTCAAAATGATGCTCTGTGTGAATTGCATGCAATTTCATGTAACCCCAAAGTGTAACCTGTATGTGCATGACCTGTCTAGAATGTGTAAAACGAAGATTCAGCAGAAAGGGGTCCAGCCTGTCACTCTGATGGGTCAGTGAGCCTGCTGAAGTCGTGGGACTTGGGTCTGCAGCCTCACACACCTGAGTTTGCATTAAGCAACTTGATTGTTGAAATCCAATCCATCTCTCCTTTTGAATTTTCCTACTTCACAGCTTTGCTGGTTTTAACTGCTTCATTCTTTTGCTTCTTGGTATCCTTTATTCTTTTGAAATAAAAAGACTAACTACTTAATTAAAAGGAGATTTGTATTTATTTTACCAGTTGTTCTTCATTTGCCAAAAGTACATGACATGAAATAAGAATTTTGTGTTCCGTTTCCGTGGTTGTGATTCTGCTCATTTCTCAAAGCTGAAGGAACTTGCCCATTCCCACCCTTCAATAAAGAGGGTGTTAAATAATCTGCCTTTGTTTCTTGGAATGCTACTCTTTCTCCCTATCTGGTATTATCAGAAAGCCAGCGATGTCTTCACTGGAGACATTCCAAGGCTCCATTGCAGGCTGTCATTAGCAACTGTTGATAAATGAAAGATTTCCCTGGGACTACCAAATAAAATACCTGTGCTGGTGTACTTAGTTCGTAACCCAGGAGTGGTACCCTTGCAGAACCACTCAATGGTGTGAGTGTGCTGGGGTGGGGTGGCGGGATCAGAGAGCGGAAGGTGTATGGAAGACTCCATGTTATTGTCTGATCCATCCTGCACCTTACTAGCTTTCCTACGTGACCAGCTGCCTTTCAGCTGGGAGCACTGAGAGTTGGTGTGTAAGGAGCCAGGACACTGGTATAAAGAATGTGATCAGTTTAATGGCCTCACTGAATTTCTACATAATGTCTTTGTTCGTTTGCTCAAGTCATGTAGGTAGAAGGCTCAGGCCCTTTTATAGACTAACCTAGAGTAATTTGAGTTGTTTTTTTTTTTAACAGCCTAATTTCTAAATAAGCCAAATGTGTTAGCTTCCCATCACTGTGACAAAATACCCGAGATAAAAAAAGGAGGCAAGGTTTATTTGGGGTCATGATTTCAGAGGTTTCCGTCCATGGTCACTTGGCCTTGTTGCTTTGGGTCTCTGGCAGCACAGTACATCTGGGCGGGAGCCTGTGGCAGGGGAGCCTATTCACCACATCTCAGTGACTGGGAAGCAGAGAGAAAGTGGTAAGGGTCCCAGTATCTCTGTGAGTGCACACTCCAGTGATCTGACTTCCACTAGGCTCCATCTCTTAAAGGTTCTGCTATTTCCCAACAGAACCATAGGCCGGGAACCAAGCCTGTAACATGGGCCTTTGGGGATCATTCCAGATCCAAGCCATAGCACGAAATGTCTGTCTTTACCTCTCCTCCACTTTTCAAGTGAGACACACCTATCGCCCCAAGGTACACAGCAAAGGGACCATGGAAAAAGCACTTTGACCTTGAGAGCAGGAGCTCACCCTGTGTCTCTGCGGTATTTGATGTCTTTCACTTCAGTCTCAATCCCATTATGTATAGCAGAGGTTGTTTTGAGAGACTGTGAAGAAAAGATGTGTGAGGCCCCTCAGTTCTAAACAAGATACTCTCCTTGGAGCTTATTGGCGTGAAACTGGATATCCTGAGATGCTGCACTAGCATTTGTAAGATAGGTCTCCAGTGGCTGCTGCGTGATGGGCCCAGGTGAAGGCTCCCAGGAGGAGTGACCAAGGACAATGTGGCACGTGGGCTGTAGGAGTTAGGCATCAGCTTTCCTGTTTTCTCAGCTGTAAAGTGTCTGGGTCTTCACAGGTCATTCCAGCTCTGGCTTGTGTGACATCAGGCTGATGAGGGATACCTGGTTGAAGGTCCCCAACAGATGACCTGGCCCATCAGTGACAGTATTACAGAACTCTTCAAGGCAAACTCAAGAGTGACAGCTACACACCCCAGCTACAGAGAGGTCACATGGGCAAAGTCCAGGGCTCCTCTCTGTGATCCAGGTGAAAGGAACCATGAATCCATCATGTCTCCTAGGGTCACAGGGGCTGTCAGAGCTTTGGCTGAGGGGTAATGGAGGGTTGAACTGATTTGTAAAGCCACTTTTGTGGCAAAAGGCGGCATTGGAAATCTATTAGAAGCTGTTTTTATGTCACCTGAACCATGACAGTGATTATCACTCTTGAATGATTATAGCTAAAAATCCTTATTCTTGGGCTGGAGCGGTGGCTCAGCGGTTACAGCGAGTGCCTGGTATGTGCGAGTACACGAGTTCAAACCCAGCACCACGTTCACAACGAAGTCTTAGAGCAACGAAAGCCACATGAAAAACTAAAATTGATTCTCTCTCTCACTGTCCCTCTCTCTCTTTAAAAAAAAAAAAAAGGTCATTATTCTCATCCTTTCCCCAATGAATCTGAGAAGCGGGAGAGCCAGTTGTGATGTGTAACAATCCGTCCCACCTCTCCTCTGCGGGCTCCTGAGACTGGCTGGAACCGTGCACATAGTCTTGTCACTGGGAGCGTGAGGGGAGGGGAGGCCACCACCTGCTGGGACAGGTATCTCTGTTGGCAGGCCACCCAAGCCCCATGAGGGGTGCTAAGAGGGCTCTTCACAGCCAGGATTTCCCATCACATTTTGGGGCTTGCTATCTATCATCTATCCATCCATCCATCCATCCTTCATTTTAACTGGAGTACAACATACAGGAAAGTGTTCACACACAGCTCACTGACTTGCCACTTACACCCATTTGGCCAGCACCCAGGTGATAGGCAAACTGGCCAAGACCCCAGAAACCCTCTGGGTCCCCTCCAGCCACTGCCCATGCTTACCCTTCTGCCTTCTGACCCCATACTTGCCTGCTTTTGTGCTTTTTGTGTTTGGCATCTCTCCCTGAGTGTTCATCCCTAGTGTGTGGAGTGGTGGGTTGTCCATTCTCGTTATGACTTAGTGGTTCCCAGCTTGGGGCTATTATGGGTAGTGTTGCTATGAATTTTCCAGCCAGTGTTTCTGGTGAACAGATGGATGCTTTTCTTCTGGGTATGTAACTAGAATAGACTCAGTGGGCCATAGCGTATGCCTTCCCACTTTCAGAGACTCCACCGGGATTGAGAGCCATTTACAGGCATCTCAGCTGGAAGGGCCTGTGAGCCCCCTTCTGTGAATGGCCTGCTGCCAACAGGGAAGGTCAGACGAGAGAACCAGACCTGCCAAACACCACTAATGGCACTGTTGTTCTGTGCTCCTGAAACGTGGAAGTAAGGAGTTTCCAACACAGTTTCCTTTCCCTCTTAGCAACAGTGTAGATTCAGTAAATGTAAGGGATTTGCTTCAATAAGATGAGTTTTTACTCAATGAGATGAAGATTTTCATCAATTTTCTTTTAAACTGCTGCTTAGCAACATGCAGGGATATGGGGCAGATTTCTTTTACTGGCAGATTCTAAAGAGTTCCCACTCTCAGGGAGGTGAGACCATGGAGACAGCTGCTCTCTATGTCCTCATTATTGGATGGAATGTGTTTGGAGTTGGTGATTCTGCCCCCATTCTAGTAATCTAAGAAGTGAGGGCATAGAGTGGATGGTTAAGACAATGTAGTGTTGTCAATTTTGGGGAAGTATGGGAAGTTTTTATATATATATATATATATATATATTTAACTGGGGGCTCTTTAAAATCCCCCAAATTCCTTTACTCCTTTTAGGAAAAGGTGGCATTTCTACTTAATATCATCCCACATCAGATTTCATTATTAATATCAGACAGGTACAAGGGTCCAGAGGTTTTTGATTTGGCAGCACATGGAACTGGAATGAGACCTCCCCCTACCAGCGGATATCTTGTCTTAATAAACATCTAATGGCACAGTGTCTCCGATGCTTTCTTGCAAGCTGTGACGTGAACAAAGGACAAAAATAACTACTTGAAGTGCCTCCAAGGTAACAAAAGGCAAGAAGGGCTGCTTTCTGGAAGCCTTACAGATTAATGTAGCAGGGTGGATGCTGAGCAGCAGGGATGGGGTCAGGCTACAGACTCAAAAACCAAGATGATGAAGGGTGTGCCAAAGTCCCAAGGATCCCAGAACTCCCTGTTGGAGTTTTAAGATTTGGAGTAACCATGGTAATCAGCTCCCACCCTGCCAGCGGTGCCGGCTCCCAGAGGCAGCTTGTCATTGGCAGAGCAGGTTCCCACCCAGAGCTCCCACCCAGCCTTACCTCACCGCCTCACACATAGGGAGCTGAGTGCGGGGAGGATGGGGCATAATTGGAATTCGGTCAGGAGCCAGGTCCAATTAAACAGTACATAATGTGAATGAGCTTGAAAAGATAATTTTACCCAAAGTAATAGCTCAGATTATAGTCCTCTTTGCACAATAAACTCCAGCAGAAATGTATGAGGGCCTCAACACAGAGAGAAGAATGGAATGATAGGAGGCAGAAGGCCAAATTTCTGGAAGGGGAAAACTCCCCATCCTTTTTGCCCTTCCTTGCCTAGAATTATAAGGGATAAGGAGAATTTACTACTTGCCTTCAAAATACAGTCCCTGCTCCTAAGTCCATGTGTGCTTGGGGATAGGAAGGAAAGAAAGGACATTTGTAAACTATTTTGGCTTCAAGTTTGCAAAACAAAAATTACAGTGCAAGCGTAATGTGGCAAAGCATGACAAATGTGAAGCCATGTCAGCCGCCTGGGACTGGGGGATGGAGAAATAGATTCTTCTGGAGTCTACAGCTGGGCTTCCAGAACAAGTAGGTGTCAGCAGATATCAAAGGAGGTGGTATTTCAGCAGAGAGAGCAACCAGCTGGGCTTGGGAGTGTGAGAGTGTATGGGCTATTCTCTAACGGCCCCATAAATTGGCAAGGTTGGAGTTAGGCGCCATGAGGGAGATGGGGTGAGGGGGCCGTGGGTCTCAGAGGTAGGGAGAGAATTCGGATAGTTTTGCTTTTTCCTCTGAAATCCTAGCATATGCCACATCAGACTCCACGGTTTCTAGAACACTTCAGAGATCCTAATGAGAGACACAGAGAGATTGAATCTGATTTTTAAAAAACTTTAAGCAGGTTGAGGTGGTGCACACTTGTAATTCCAGTGACTCTAGGAGGCTGAGGCAGGAGGATCACAAGTTCAAAGCCAGCCTCAGCAACCAAGCCCTAAGCACCCTAGTACCAAATAACAACAACAACAACAACAACAAAAAGACTTTACGGTTCCAGCACAGAAGACATAGGATATAAGGATATGTGACAGTCCCTGAATGCTAGAAAACAAGTGGCATCTGGGTTCACATTCTTCCACACATTTAGCCCCTGTGTGGAAAATATAATCATTTAAAATAAAATAGAGCTATTTAAGAATCTCCTATACAAATTGTTTTTAAAATGTTGAGAGGAAAAGTAAAACAGATGAGTCCTGGTAGGAGACAAGATGGCATCTCATGAGAAAGAATCAATTTTTATTGAGTTTTTCACATGGCTCTTGTTGCTCTGTCACTTAGCTGCGTATGTGGGTGCTGGGGTTTGAACCTGTGTACTCACACATGCTGGGCAAGCACCGTAACCACCGAGCCACCTCTCCAGCCCTCGCTGATCTTTTTTTTGATGACAAGTGACTGTAGGCAGTTCTCTAAACTATTTTGCTAATAATATTATATGTACATATATGTATTTGTTGTTGACTCTTCAAAGTAAATTAGGAGATTCATTTTAATGCTAATTCTTTTCCAAAGAGACCCATGTTTTGAAGAGAATGTTTTGAAAATGATATTTTTGTTGTTAAAAACATGTGCCATCGCCTATAAAAAATGCTTACATCTGCATACCTGAAAATATTAGAAACAGATTTTTGTAGCCTAACAATTTTCTAAATAATTCATGTCAGTAGGAAAAAAAGAAAGAAAAAAGATGGCCTCTCATTTCCTGGCCAGTGGCCAGCTCTGCGGGTGGCCGCTGGCTTCATGGACCTGCTCCAAGGTAAAGCAGTAGAATGACCTGCTTGCACGGTGGATGCAGGAGACAAGGCCATTGGTTTGGTGTTTTCCTGAGCCTGTTGAGTGAGCAAAGGTGGGAGACATTCAAACCAGGGTCACTGGGTATCACGGGGCAGCCGGGGTTCTCTGACAGGCTATTCAGAACACCCGGCCTAAAGGCAGCTAATCTGAAAGGAACTTTGTTTGAATGGCCTCTTATTCATGCTGACAGTGGGAGTGGGTTAGGACAAATGCACAGCACTGGACACGGGACGGGTAAAGCTCACAACAGTCTATTGGTAACCCGTATTCA
This sequence comes from Aplodontia rufa, assembly GCA_004027875.1. Classification (NCBI taxonomy): domain Eukaryota; kingdom Metazoa; phylum Chordata; class Mammalia; order Rodentia; family Aplodontiidae; genus Aplodontia; species Aplodontia rufa. The sequence continues at coordinate 23,962 of PVKS010001438.1, read as the reverse complement.
GCTCAGGGGAGGGGACGCCCCACCACAAGGGGCCATATGGGGTTGCACTCAGGGACTGAATGAACAAGCTGGGCTGGTGTGGGGGAGCAGGCTTTGTAGCAGCCAGAGGGGTGGGGTGACCACTGGTTCCCACAGGAAGCTGCGATTGGCTGGTTTGAATAATTCCACAGTAGCGAAACCTGCTACTCAAGGATGAGCAGGAACCGCACCTGGTCCCCTGGAGGAGGAAGGCTGTCTGGCTGGGGGTCCTTCTGTGGGAGCTGAGCCAGCAGGGGAACTTGCAGTGAAATCCTATGGGGCTCTCTGGATTTCACAAGCCATCAAGGCAGCCCATAATAATCTCAGGCTTCATTAGAAATCTTATACCTCAGGATCCTTAGCCCACATGGCAATAAACCCGGAGGCAGGAAGGCCCAGTGTTGCTTGGTTACCAGCTTTGGATGCTGCAGCTTTGTACCAGCCTTTTCCTTAGGGTCACGGTCACTGCCACCGCTCCTGGGAGCCCACAGTCTCCTCGTGTGTCCCTCTCTTTTTTTCCTCAGAGAGAAAAATCTTTCTCTGGCCCCCAGAGACTCCCTCTCAGATCTCAGGCAGAGCTGGCCCCAGAGAGGAACAAAAGTTCCTTAACTGGTTCACACAATTACCACTCATCTCCGAGGGCCTGGCCTGCTTTCTGGAGCTTCCCACTGCCTGGCAAAGAAGAAGTGGGCATGGCTCAGGGGCAGAGAAGCACAGGTGCTCATCCCAAAGCAAGATCCCGTAGTGTCTCAAATTCAAGATGGCCCAGCCACCCTCCCAGTCCCCCTCCATTCTGTCCTCCGTCTTGGGCTCACATGGCTGCTGAGCATGCCAGGTGGCACTTTCTCCTGAGGGATCCTCACGTGGCTCTGCTTGGTTCAGGTCCTGCTGCCTGGCTCTGGTCCAAACTCTCTTCATCCCCCAGGGGTCTCTAGCCCCTTCCCCTTCCTCCTTTCCTGCCCCATTCACAGTCCACAGCAGGCTGCTGAAAGCCTTTCCAGGCTCCCTGCCAACTCAAAATGAAGTCTGAATTCCTTTCCATGGTCTACAGCAGGAGGCAGGAAGGACAGACTGGCCACAGGAACTGTTCATTGCTTCCTCCAAAGATGACCCTCCCTTCTTCCCTGCTGCCGGAACCCCATTTTGTTCAGGTCTCAAACTAAATTCCCTTGATCTCGGGAATGTAGATCCAGACTTGGTATGAGGAGGGTCCAGTGCTGGACATTGAAGGGGAAAGGGACATCTGTTGAAAACTCCTGGGATAAAAGGAGGATAATGAGAAGAGGTCTACTCTACTCCACCCTTCTCTTCTCTTTCTTGAATGAGAGGCAAATGTGTGATGTTCAGAGCAGCTGCGGCCATGAGGGAAAGGTGAAGAGAATTTCAAGAGACACTTGATCTGATGTTACCAATCCACCCAACTACCTCCATACTTATTTAAGGAAAATTAAACCACTATTTGTTTAGACCACTGCTAGTTAGAGGATCTGTTACTTGCAGCTGAAAGGATTCCTCATGGATACAGCAAGGTGCTGTGGAAATGAAGAAGACGGATGCCTCATGGAGGTGGCATCCAAATTCAATCTTGGAATTGGAAGGTGAAAGGGTGAAGGGCATTCCAGGCTGCAGGGACTAGGAGCAAAGGCAGAAGAGTCAGGGAATGGCACATCGTTGGGATGCAGAGGAGGTGGAGTGGGGTATAAGCTGTGTTGCCACAGTCACTTTGACTCAGTCATTTCAACCTCAGGGACAACCTGACACCACTCTCTGTGGCTCTGTTGCCACTACTGAGGCATTTAAAAGACTCTAAAACAAACTTGCAAGTATTCTCTTTTCCAAAGTGCAAATAATTATTTTCATTATTTTTATCCAATTTATAAAAGTAAAACTAGCACTGAAGGGCAAGACAATACTAAAAGCATAAAAAATAAGCCATGCTACCATGTACAGCCCGATGATTCCCCAGAGCATATTTGATTGCTGCTTTGTTTGTTTCGTGGTGCTGGGGATGGATGGAACTTTATCCCCAGCCCCTCTGTTGCTCTTTTGTAACCTCTTAAAAAGTTTAATACTATAATGTGGACCTGTCCATGTCCACAAGTCTAGAGCTGCATCCTCTTGCTTACTTATTGTGAGGCATTTGTTGTTAGGATCCTGGACAGTGCATTTGGTCCTTGCTACTTGGGGCCATTCAGATCATCTCTGGTGCTGCTCAGTTATAGCAGCGCATCCCTGTGGGCTCAGTTAGAGTTACAGAAACACAAGTTAAACTTGCTGACCAAGCAAGAAATGACTGCTTGTGTACATGAAACAGCCAAGGGACGTCTCTGGCTTGAGGCACGAATGGCTCTGAATTCTCAGACTAATTATCCCCCTCATGCTGACAATGTTGCTGTCAGAGTTCTAAGCAGACACCTGTCTTCTCAAAAGAGAGGAAAAAAATCAGTTCCCAGAAAATTCTCACAACAAAACCCCATTTACTTTTGCTGACCTGGTTATGGTTGGATCTGGTATCCCTCTGAGGGTTTGGGTGTTGAAAGCCTGATCCCCACTGCAGCAAGGTTCAGAGGTGGGGCTTCTGGGAGGTGACCACATCATGAGGTCTCTGATGGATTAGTAATTTGAGTAGATGGTAATTGCAAGCAGGTGGGATGTGGCCACAGGAAATCACTGAGGGTGTGCCCTTAAAAACTACATCTGTCCCTGGCCTTTCCCATTTCTCTCCCTCTGTTTCCCAGCTGCCATGAACTGACAGCTGCACCCTTCTGTCAAGAGGTTTCTGCCTTAGGGTCTGATCATGGACTGGACCTCTGCAACCTTAAGCAAAAATAAACCTTTCCTCCTCTAAGTTGTTCTTGTCAGGTATTTTGGTCACAGTAAAGAAGAGTTGACTAACACACCTGGCTTGGGTCAGAGCAGTCACCTGGCTACCTGGAAGAGGCCTAGCTCAGGGCTCAGCCTTACAGCTAAGGATAAGGGGCTGTACCACAAACCATGTACCCTACAGTAGTGGGGCACAGGGGTTCTCCAGGGCACCTGAGCCCTGTTACTAGGAGGGCAGGGAGTGCTGGGCAGGGAACCACACATCCTTACACACACTCGAATTTACAAGGCATTCTCACCACATGCTGTGTTTCCTGAGAAAGGACGCCAAAGAGGACAGCAGAACCAACAGATGGCACATGTGCTGTGTGCCGTGTTCCTCCAGATGTCCAAAGATGTCCAGTGTATAGGGTGGTGGGTGGGAGAGGAGCAGAATCACGGTGTGTGTGTGTGTGTGTGTGTCTGTAAGGGCACTAATCCCACAGATGAGGTGAGGTCTTTGTCTTCATGCCCTAATCACCTTGGAGAACAGATTTTTCAAATGAATTTGGCAGAGGACACAAATATTCAGATACATATCTGTGCATGTACACACACACTTATTTTCAGGAATTTTCTCTATGGTTATGGGCAAGTTGGCATGCTAAACAGGAGAGCCAATAAGCTCTAGTCTGAAAGCTGCAGGCTCATGACCCAAGAAGAGCTGATGTTTCAGTTCAAGTCCAAAGGCAGGAAATGACCAATATTTCAGCTCCAAAAGGCAGGCAGGAGGAAGTCCCTTTTACTCAAAGGAGAATTAGCCTTTAGTCTATGCCTTTGGCTGATTAGATGAGACCCACCCACTCTGGGGAGGGCAATTTGCTTTATTCAGTCTACCCTTCAAATTTTGATCTCATCCTTACAGACGTACCCAGAACAACATTCCCAAACGACTGGACACCCTGTTGCCTAGGCAAGTTGACACTTAACCATCACAGACATGTGATAATCTTTTCTCAGGTGCCAAGGACCTGGCAGACACTTTGAAAAAAGTCTTTTAGCTACTATAGGCCAAATTTAAATGGTGCACTCAACTTCCTCTGCCACTAAGAGAAATGGTAACTGTGTGGCCATTCATTCCCTTCTTTGCTCTGACCAGAAAGAGGTTTTGTCCCCAAAGGGAAAAAGCAGAGTTCCTGTATCTGCTCTGTACCCTGTTTGTTATCCTGCACCTCTCTAACCTAGCCGTCCTATCTCTGTGACCCTCGAAGTGCTCCACGGTGACATGGTGCTCCCGAGGCAGCACTGGTGGCATTGAGTGTAGCTGAGGGCACCCAGTCAGGAAGAGATGTGAAGGCCAAGGCAGGCTTCAGGAGCAGGTGACTGGGGAAGAGCCTGTGGGGACAGGAGCCAGTCTCTGCCATGTCCTATCCTTGGCTGTGGAGAACTCGCAGGGCTGAGCTCTGCGTCCCTGTGCGCTGTCATTTCCACTCTTTCTAAGGCTGGCATCACCCTGAGGGCTCCAGTGCCCTGGCAGGGGAAGGTCAGCCGGGATCTTCCAGGCTGGCGGCTGGGCGGCCGTGCTCGGGCGACCCCTGGCGGTGGCGCTGGGCAGCGCGTCCCTACAACTCGGGTGCGCACCGCCCTCTGCCGGCAGATGGCCGTTCGTCTTCTTTTCCTTACATCTTGACTTGACCTTGGGAGGAACTGACCCTATGCCGGTTTTACAGTTGAGAAAGCAGAGGCACAGAGATTTGTCCCAAGAATGTCTATGAAGCCAGGCATTTGAATGCAGAGGCTCCACTGTCAAAACTGATAATACGAGCTCCACTTATGTCAACGAAAATGTCACTTCTGGAGTGGTGGGAGGCTCAGCTGTTACCGCGCTTGCCTGGCATGTGTGAGGACATGGGTTCGAATCCCAGCTACGTACAGAATGAAGTGTCAGAGTAACAAAAGTCACATGAAAACCTAAATAAAAATTGATTCTTTCTTTCCCACTGTCCCCCCTCTCTTTAAAATAAAAAAAAAAAAAGTCATGCACAGAGGATTCCCCACTGCCTAGCTGATGTGACCTTGCTCCAGGGAACCAAGACCAGTCCCGGCCCCCCCCCCCCTTTTGGAAGATCATTAGCAAACTGTGACATTATCAGATTGCATGGGGGATTCTAAATCCAGTCCTGTGAGGAACATTGGGAAGAATGTGGTGTTTTAGCCCAGAGAAGGGACTTGAGACATATGAGGACGCCATGCACTGAAGAGAAGGGGGACTGGAATGCCCCAGATTCAGTGGTGGAGACTGCAGGCATATTTCTGCTATCCAGAATGTTCAACTGTCCAGCAATATCCTCCAGAGAAACAGCCTCCTAACATGGATGTGCCAGCTCAGGAGCTGGGCAGGACGGCCTGAGAGCTGAACAGTGCCTGTGTGGCTACTTGCTGGTTGTTGTAGAAGAATTTGGATAGAGGGGAGAAGCCTGCGCAAGTGCTTACAGCAGGAGCAGGAGGCTTGGCCAGCCCCGTAGGGTGGATAAGAAGACTGGAGCACACATGGAGGTGGACCTTGCACACGGTCCTGGCTTGGTCTTGGAGCAGTGCTGATCTCCAGGCACGGATACACCTGAGAGGTGGAGTCACAGGGTGTAGAAGAGGGTACCTGGGTTGGGTTCTCTAGGAGGCTGACCCTGAATCAGAGAGGAGCAAAAGATTTACTGTGGAGCAACAGCAATGAGGAAAAAGGGGAGCACTGAAGTGGGTGGACAGTACTGATCTCATCTCTAGCAGCCCATCTCTAGTCTTGCCCCTGCACAGGCTCTATGCTAGTTCTCCTGTGGACTCTCAGTCTTTTTACCCCAACTGGCATCTGTCCCTTCATCTTCCTGGACACAGTGATATCCAGGAGTGATATTACAGCTCTGGGGTAGAGGGTGTGGCTGGATGCCTCATCCCCACTTTCCTCTGACCCAGGGGTCCCATCCTGCTGTGAGAGGGGCCTGGTCATTCATATGAGATGGAAGAGGGCTGACCAGTGGATCGTCTGAGCCTCCTTCCTGGGTCAGGAGTTACCCTGCATGCCCCTTCCTCTCTAAGCCATTCTTTCACTCCTTGCTAGTCTTTATCCTGAGGCTGTCTCCCTAAAATGCTAAAAATAAGCCAAGTCTGCCCATGTGTGATTCCCACCTCTTGAAACCCTGATGGGACTGGTGCAATAGAAGAAGTCATTATTCCTGAATCTCCTCTCCAGCCTCTGAGAGCCTTGACCTCCCAGGTGAAATTCTGAGACAATCCAGGCAGCTCACCCTGGGGGTGATGGGTAGGGTCTGGGGCAGCAAGGTAGTGGGGCAGGGCAGGGCCGTTGGCTTCCCCCTTTGCTCCAGGTCCCATCTACCCAGCCTGAAACCAGGAAGGTTTCTTCCCCAGTGGGTGTCGGGGCCCTCTCACTTCACACAGGCCTCAGAGAGCCAGAGCACAAGAGAGAATTATCCTAGGTCCCCCAGCAGTGGTTATCTGCTCTGGTATCCAGAGTCTAGGTTTTGAAAATACCAGATCAAATTGTCCACCTCTGGCAGACTACTTCCAAGTTTGTTGAGCTAACTTCTTTTTCTGCTGCTTGAGCTACGATGCTTCTGATTTTAGGAAGTCCATGGCATTGAGCACCTACAGTGTGTGCAGTGCTGGGTACTGGGCACATGAAAAGAAGCAAGGTGCTCTTTGTCAGCCATGCATGTATGGTCTCACTGAAGTGCATCGTAAGGCCCAGATGAGCTCTGGAAGCCTATAAGTCTACTTCATCTTCCTTCTTCCCTCCCTCCCTTTCTTCCTTGTTAGAGTTTTCTAACCCTGGCTGGCCTGCTTTTCTTTCCTTCAGCCACAAAATGACAATCTTATTCTTGGCCCATAGTTAAGCATTTTCCGACCATTGCCCGGATTCCCCCACAACTTTGTGAGGACAGTGGGAATGTTCCCTGTGCTGCTCTGGGGATCTGGGATCCCAGCCTAGCTGGCACCCAGTGGCTTTCCTAAATCAAGCCTGTTCTTTAGACAAGACTTAAAGGTCCCAGGAACCCAAGGTGACCTGTGGCATTTGCATAAACTTGTCCTGGTGGAGACCCCCCACCTGGGATTGAGCAGCCAGCTCCCACTTGGGTAAAACAGGGGAAGGGAGATACCAGGAGAGGGAGGCAGAGCCAGCCCCAGACTCCAGGGCCAGGCACCTTGCACTAGATTGACTAGGTTGTACTTGCACCGCTATAACAAAATGCCACAGATGCTGTGTGTGTGTGTGTGTGTGTGTGTGTGTTGGGAGGCTTAAACAGCAGAAATGAAGCAACTTACACTGGTTGACTCCTTCTGAGGCCACTCCTTGGCTGGTAGGTGGCCACCTTCTGTCAGGGTCTCCATGCCATCTTCCCTCTGTATGTGTTTGTGTCCAAATTGCTCCTTCTTATTAGGACCCCCCCCCCAAATGAGTTCATTCCCTCTTGGTTACCTCTGTAAAGACCCAGTCTCCTGGCCACACTTTGGGGGCCTAGCAGAGTTAGGACTTTAGCATAGGAATCAGGGGGTCCAACCCTGGGTTGCCAGGAGCTCTGCGTGGAGCAGTTGTCTGATCACACACAGACTATGCTACTGGGCCATCTGGGGACTTAGGCATCACACCTGCGTATTTGGAAAAGGAAGTGAGGCAGGGGAGGGATGCATGGGAGAAGAAAGCTCTTCAGTGCTCTTCCTGGCCCAGAAATTTCTACAGTCACACAGATAGGGACACAGGACTGCCCCAGAAGCCAATTTGCCTCAAATGCCCAGGCCATCCCAGGCATCTTTGTATCTTTCTGGGAGTGGAACAGAGGACAGAGGTGTGCAGGCAGAGCTGCCACCACCGTTTGCCACCCTGGAGACTCAACTCACACCTGCTTACTGTCAGGAAACTGAAGTGCAGAAAGTCTCACCGCTCAGGGCTGCCAAACTTAGCAAATAAAACTACAGGACAATTGAGCATGATGGTGTGCACCTGCGTCCCAGCTCTTTGGGAGACTGAGGCAGGATTGCTTCAACCCTGAGATTTGAGTCCAGCCTGGGCAACACGGCAAGACCCTGTCTCTTAAAATAAAACTCCCTTTGGAGTGTAACACAGTGGTAGAGCATGTGTGTGGGGCCCTGGGTTCAATCTTTAGCACCAAAAGGAAGAAGAGGAGAACCCAGGAGCTCCAATTATATTTATGTATTTATTTAGTTTTAAAGAGAGAAGGACAGTAAGAGAGACAGAGAGAGAGAAAGAGAGAGAGGGAGAGAGAGAGAGAGGCAGAGAGAGAGAGAGAGACAGAGAGAGAGAGAATCAGTTTTTTATTAGTTTTTCATGTGGCTTTTGTTGCTCCGAGACTTTGTTGTATACATGGTGCTGGGGTTTGAACCCGCATCCTCATGCCTGCCAGGCAAGTACCACAACTGCTGAGCCACCACTCTAGCCCTCCAATTATATTTAAATTTCAGATCAATAACAAATAATATTTTACTATAACTATTTCCCAAATATTGCATGGGAGATATTCCATTAAAAATTACATGTTGTTCATCTGTTAGAAAAGGCAGTCAGGAGAGACCTCTCTAAAGGGACATTTGGGCAAAGACCTGAATGAAGCGTAGGGCAGGGGCAGCTGGCAGGGCAGACCTGGGGAAAGCCTGGCAGCAATGGGAACAGCAGGTGCTACACTGTGATTCAGGGACCACAAAGGTCAGTGTGGTGTGGTGTCAGGTTTCAGAGTGAGCTCCTTGAAATGCAGATTTGGCTTAGCAGACTGTGGCCCGCAGAGGATTCAACAGCCTAAACAGCACTTGCCATCTCTAACTCTCCAGTCCTTTTCAGATGTCGCATGCACAGACCAGGGGGTTAAAGTCACAATTCTGGGCACAGAGCTACAAATCCTTCAGAGGTCACCTGGTACAAACCCCTCTGATTATGATGGGAAGCTGAGTTCCAGGGGTCTCTAAGGATCTGGGCCAAAGGGTTTGGACTGAGGAAAGTGCAGCTCTTTTGTGCCACCCTCGAATGCCCATTTCTCGTTCTGGGGAGTTTCTGAAAGAGTCTGAGGCTCAGGTGCTGATTTTGGAGAAGCCCCCACCTACTCCCCAGAGCCTGTCACTTTGAAGTTAGGGACTTCCTGCTGGGGGGTGGGGAGGTGGGGGGTGGGGGGGAGAGGGCACTCAGCATCCAAATCTTGCAGCTCTGGCCCAAGGTGGTCTCTACCTTTTGGTTCCCTGTCCCCTTGACTTTGGGAAATACTTGCAGGTCTAATTTGAGTCCTTTTTTTAGAACTCAAATACATGTCTTCTGATGGCTGGGAAGAATGAATGTGAAACAAACACCAACAAACATGAGAGAGAGAAAGAATAATTAGAGCTGTCCTTGGAGCAATAGCCCCAGAATGCTCCTTGCCCTTCCCTTCTCCAAGCGGGGTAGTCTATCCTAGAGCTCTGATCCTTCCCAAGGACATTGCTCTCCAACACCCACTCTCAAAAGCCATGGGGACTGCAGAGACCTGGGCTCCACAAACCTGTCTCTGCCAGGGTTCCTTCATCACCTTGAGCCTCCTTCCAGACTAGGGAACAGTGAACAGGGCTGAGGGAATCCACTGCTCTGTTCTGTGTCCCGGAACAGGACAACAGCTCCTCCACAGCATGGCTGGCCCTGTCCTGGCTCCTGTTCTCTTCTGAAGGATGCACACTGGGCCAAGTGTGTTCACAAGCTCAACTGAGAAAGGGAAGGGGTGGGGTAAGAAACAGGAAATGATCTCACTTGCCTAAGCCACAGAGAGGGAGGCACCCCACAGACCAGCAGGTGCAGCTAGAGTCCCTAGCAGGAGCCCTTGCTCCATTCTCCACCCTGCTGTTCTAGAGGTCTCTGTAGCCAAGTGCACATGGCTGTAGTCCCAGCCACTCAGGAAGCTGTGGCAGGAGGATCTTGAGTTTGAGGCCAGCCTGGCAGTTTAAAGAGGTCCCATCTCAAAATTTAAGTAGGCTGGGAGTATAACTCAGTGGTAGAAGCTTGCCGAGCATGAGTGATGCCCAGAATTGATCCCTATCACTAAAAAATAAAAAATAAAAATTAAGGTCTGCATAGTACTAGCATTTGGAGAAAAGGAGGGGAACAGAAGGGCCTCGCATACAGTGGGTGCTTATCTGGTATCTGTAGGCCAGACTGGTTCAACTACGAACACTGCCACCCCATCTTGGTCACACCCACTGGGCCAACAGAGGAGACCACACCCTGCAATGCCATAGTGGAGACAAGTGAGAAACACTCCCAAGACCCTGGATGTCACCACTTCCCCTGCCCTCCACCTTGCAGCTGCAAGGCCCAGCCAGGCCTGTTTCCTGCAGGGGTTGTGGTGATATTAAACCAAGGCAACACGTGAAGGTGCAGTGTAAACTGTGACATGCCCGGTGCATTTCAACAGTCTCTCTGCCTTATTTCTTCCAGTCACCCCAGTGACTTGAACATCTTCACTGGGAGGTGACTTATCAAGGACAGAAGACACATGGGGTGACATCGAGCTGTATTCCCACCTTGAAGTTGTTGCTGCTTCCTCATCCTCCTGCAATGAATTACTTTCTTGTATAAATTCAGAGGGTCTCTAAGAGGGTGTAGCTGCTCTGTAACACTTGAATGTGAAACAAACACCAGCAGTTACTATTTCCCTAAATTAACTTAACTCTGACTCCAGGTCTTTATCCACCCCCTGAAGAAGACCAGCCAATTTCTGGGGACGCCCCCACCTCATGGGCTTAGGCAGGAATCCAAGGTTTGAAGAGGAACAGGAGGATGAGGCATGGGTGCACCTGCAATGCTCAGAGGGTCCCCGCAGGGTTCTTTTAGGTGGTCCCAGGGTTTTCACAGGGATTCCTCTCACTGCTCTTGAGACTGGAGAGTTCTACAGGTTTGTCCAGGGCCCATGCTGTGTCCCCCTGAGCAGTGTGGATACCCCTGCAGGAAGCAGGCCTTCACCACCAGAAGGATCCCAACCCCTAGCCCTCTCTTCTTCTTGTGCCTTAGGTAACCCAAGTGGCTGCTTTGGGGCCTGCTGTAGGAAATTGTTCTTTATTGTTGGCACGAAGAATCAGTGCAGTTAAGCCAGGAGTGGTGGTGCATGCCTGTAATCCAAGAGACACCAGAGGCTGAGGCAGGAGAATCTTGAGTTCAAAGCCAGTCTTAGCAACTTAGCAAGGCCCTAAGCAACTTAGCAAGAGCCTGTCTCAAAATAAAAAATAAAAAAGGGCTGGGGATGTGGCTCAGAGGTCAAGTATCCCTGGGTTCAATCCTCAGGAAAAAAAAAAGAAAAGAAAAGGAAAAAAAATCAGTTCACATTTAAGGACAAAGGACAAAGGGAACATTCCTCTTTTTTCAAATCTTGTGCCCAATTAATTCCACAGCCGTCTGGCACACCCATAACCAAAGAAGTCTCAAAGGAGGCACCATGGTTCAAGAAAAGATCATCAAGGTGCCTGAGTCTTGGTGGGTTCATAACCCTGGGAACACCTCCACATTTACATGGGGACAGGAGCCCCATGCTGGGCCACGTCCCTTTTGCTCATCCAGAAAAAACAGGAGGCTCCATTTCCTTCCCTAGCCCTGGGCTGCCTGGATGTTGTCATATCATTGTTTTTCAGCTAGAACCTTCTATCCCATCCAGGCCCACACACCCACTGAACTGGCTCCATTTACTTGCATCCACTTTCTCTCCCACTGCCGCCTGTCTGCTATCAGGAGTGTCCCCCACACACCCAGCTTGCCTCTGGGACAGCTCTCCTGCTCCACCCATAGGTCCTTACAGAAGCAACGTGGCTGGTGGGCAGAGTGCCCAGGGCCTTCTCTCTGTTGGCCACAGCCCAGGCCTCCTGCCAGCTCTGTGCAGGCTGTGGGGCCAGTGAGCCTCCTCTGCAGGACTCTGTTGCCCACCAAATGCCCACTGCTTTCTGCCTTTGTGTCCAGGTCATACCTCATAGATGATCAAATCCTTCTTCAGGATGAAGAATGGAATTGCAGGAAAGGGCCTCTGGGTGTGGAAATACTAGGGTGCAGCAAGAAATAAAACACAGGTTCAGAAGTGTGGGCAAGGGACTTTACTTCTGCCAGAAGGGTGTGCCACTGAACCTGGCTGGCAGGTGTACCTGGGCCAGCAGTCTGCTGCTTTGATCCTTAACACAGCACTGCCCCTGGCCCTGATGGGAAGAGCTCAGAGCTGTAATCTACATGATTGGCTAATTTTAAAAATGGGGAGGGCAAAAGCAAGGGTTAAATTTTAAAAAGCTACAATTGTATCTTACACCTCAATTAAGGCTAAATACTATGTTCTGAAAATGGACCACCAAACTTTCTCACAGATGACAAACCTCTCAGGTTCTGCCATTAAGAGAGAAAAAGAAAAATTTCAAAGTTTTCAGATGCAAAAAAATTCCACAATGAATTCTTTATTTTTAAGCTTCTTTCAGCATAGAAGAAATTCTAGTGCCCCGTATTCAGTATTTCTTGTCAATGAAATGGAAATAAACACCTTAATTTGGGAGGGGGAAATATGAGATCCTTGTGCCTCCAGCCCTCCCCAGCTCTTTCTCTGCTTGATATTAATGACGTAGTGAGGTCTTTCTTGCTGAGCCAAGTTACATCCTCAGTATCTTTCTCAACTGTGTGCTTCAGGCAGCCAGTGCTGGTTGAAGGATTTTATTTGCTATTCCTGTAATGCAATGACCCCTCAATCTTCACCACCCTCCTTCAGGTGGGCAGCAGCTCTCACTGGGATGGCAGCTATGCTGGGGCCCAGGCCTCAGACCTCACCCACATGCTCCTGGCTCTCCCCAGCTGCCGGCGAGATCTGAACCTCTTGCTCACCTCTTGGAATTGTTCAGTGGCAAAACACTTTACAGCAGAGGGTGGCAGACTTTCTCTGCTACCAGTGTTTTCAGGCAACTCTGTCAACTGTAGTGTGAAAACAGCCACAGACAGCAGGAACTTGCCCAGGCAGGGATGTGCTCCGACAAACCTTCATTCACAAAAACAGACTGCAGATTGGATCTGCAGGCGGCAGCACACTGTGTGAGACTGTCTCAGGTACGGCACCTCTCTACCTGCTCAGTTCTCCTCCTGGGGACCCCCTCACCTCCTACACACACCTATGGCTCCCCACCACATGCACCCCACCAGCTTCACATGCCCACGGTTCCCTGAAAACATGGTCGCTCCCTCTGTATCTTTGCCTAGGGTGTTTACTCACTCTGGATGCCCAGCTCCCCCTTCCTACCTGAAAATCTCCTGCTTGTTCTTCTAGAGTTAAACTGCTCACCTCCTCCAGCCAGCTTTTGTCTTGTCTGACCTCTGAGCAAGGTTGGCCCCTGATTACCTGTTCCCTTTCCTCCTTCTTCTTCCTTGGATTCTCTTTAGCCTATTTTACTGTTTCCTCCTGCTTTCCCAGCTGCCTCTGCTCTGTCTCCTTCATCTATGCCAGTTTCAGCTGATGCTGCTCCTGGCTGGTTCTTCCCCAGCCCTCCCTGCTCTCTCACCCTGGGTGACCTTGCTTCCCTCCTGGAAGCTGCCAGCTCCAAAGTCCGTACCTCCCCTTGGGCCTCTGTACAGAACATGGCTCCATCAGACACCCACAGTCTACAGCTGCACAGACTCTGTGTCCTGGCACTTGAGCTAGCCCTCCTCTTCCCTGCAAGCCTGCATCTCCTCCTGAATTCCCCGTTTGGAAGAAGGCACCAAAGGTAGATGGATTTTTGGTGCCTCTTCCCAGTTCAAAACAACCCCCTCAGCCATGGCATCCCTACCTGGTGTGACCCTAACACCCCCGCTACTGCCCTTATTCAACAGGACACCTTTGCCCAGGTGAATGTGAGCCCTGCTGGCCACTCAGCCTCTTCCTGGATGGAGTTGGGGTTTATTCAGGTGGATGGGCCTTTACAGTGAGGGAGGAAGTCATGGGAGGGGGATTTTCCACCATCACTGGAGCGTGGGGAAGCAGCAGAAGTTGGTTTGAGAGAGGTGGGGAAGGAGAGCTGTGTGGATAGGATTAGGGTCCAGGGTAGTTCCTGATTCTAGCTCCCCCTGAGACTGGTTCAGGAGGAGTCAGGCAGTACAGTGCAAGAAGTGAGTGATGAGCCCTCATCCCAGCTATCCTGACCCTCCTTCCCTTAACCTTATCCTGTGTCTGAGCTTTTGCTCCTGCAAGAATCTGGTTCCCGCATATCAGCTGACGTTTCAGTGAGCTTCAGTTTTCAGATCCCCTGCGTCCCAGCAGCTGTGTCTCTGGGCTGTCTCTAAGAGCTGCCCCATTCCTTTGCCCCCACCCACTCCTGACAAGGGACTGAGGGCAGAGGTTCCAGGGTAGCCTGGGACTGAGCCATTCTTTATCCTGGTTTTCATGGAAGGAAGCCATGCTGCTCCTCCAGGCCATGGGCTAGGAGTAGGGAGACAGACTTGCCATCTCTGGCTTTGGGACAACAACATGTGGTTTCTCTTGCCAAGTTTAGGAACCCAGCAGGCTCGAGACACTGCAACCTGGATGGGCTGGGGACCAGCGGGGCATGGGAATTGATGCAGAGTCTCAGCAGAGTGTCAGGGATGCTCGCCAGAAATCTCTGACAGGCTATCTGCCCCCAGATGATGGAGCACACAACCCAGAGGTGGCCTGGGCTACCAAGACACAATGGGGCTCCACAAAGGGAGTTTATTCTTTAGAGGGTCATTTCACTCATCTTTGGTCCATTTGGGTTTAATGTGTTTGAATTTGGGCAGCGAAGCTCACAGTCTTCCTCTATGTATCCTTCAAGTCCCTCTGCACCTTGGCCAGCTATTCCTGTGTCCACTGCTTGTCCTCCAAACCCCAGCAAACATCATCAGCCCCAGAACGAGGAGGGGCAAACAGTGGATGGAAATCCCGTTCCTCCTGGTTAGCTCTGGGCGGCAGGTGGTGTGCTGTCCACCCCTCCCCCCATTCAAGAAGAGCTGGAGGCAAAGGCAAGCGCGGAAGGAGGGGTATGAGAAGACTTCCGGGGCAGAGTGCATGTCTAGGAGCGGTGCAGGAACCCTCCCTTCCGTGGTGGGGCAGACCCACACTTTCTTTCCCCTTCTAGCCTGGGGAAAACCTCCTAGTCTGGAAGGCCTTGCTGCTGCAGCTTCTTCCTCCTCCTCTTTTTCATCTTCTCCTTCTCCTCCTTACTGGATCTGGGGATGGAACCCAGGGCCTTGCACATGCTAAGCATGCTCTACCACTCAGCTAAACCCTACCCCCAAGCTTTGCTTCTTGAACTAAAACCATGCGTGTTGTTGGGTGTCCGTGATAGGTACAGGGAGATCCTTTCTGCTGGGAGGAGGAACTGGCACTGCCTGGGAGGTTCATTCAGCAGCTATCCATCAAGAGGAGGGGACCTTCGAGTTCCTAAAGGATGGGACCTTGTCACATTCGGGTTTGAGGAGCTGGCTGTGCAGACGTGGAGTTAAGGGTCAACGGTGGCAGCTGGCAGGCTGCTGTGACAGTACTTTAAGGGTAGATCAGTTTCCTCAAGCATGGCAAGAAAGAAAAGCTGGAACAGGCTGCGTTTCTGCGCAGAATCTCAACTTTGGCCAAATCCCATTACAACGAATTTTGTATCATGATAAAAATACTCTGTAGCTTAGCTTTAAAAAAGCCCCCAGACTTCAGCCAACGCTACTGTTGAAATTCTGAACATGCTCCCAAACCAGGCCAACAGAAGCCCTCTGCTCTGCTTCTCCGGCTCAGCGGACACACTGCTGGTATCACCTCCTCAGCTGCAGGACAGGGTGGCCCTGGAGCCCTCACATCTCAGACAGAAGGGCCAGGTGGGGCGGGGGTGGGATGGAAGCAGACGCAGTGGACATGCGCAGTCTTCCTCTGCCCCTCTTGCCACACCAGCAACCTAGACAGGGATTTGCTCCAGAGGGGAAATGCACGTGCTACCTGAGCCTCCTCGTCTCATCCATCTGACTGTGCCCTTCAGTGCTGACCTCTGGGGACTCTCTTCTGTCTTCCCGCACCTGATGGTTGCAGTCTCGCTCTCTCCTCCCAGGGTGCCTCTCCTGCCTGCCTTTCCCTTCACCCCTTGGCTGCCCTCCTCCTCCCGCGCTGGGTCCTCCTTTCCATCGCTCCTAGGCTTCCTCCTTATTCCACTCTCCTGTGCTTGCAGGTGATCTGGTTCACTTCCCAGGAGAACAGACAGGTGCTCAGGACTCCTTTCCCCAGAGTTTCTGCTTCCTGCAACGCACTGCAGGAACCACTGAAGGACATCTCAAGGGCATCTCAATTGCATCATGTCCAAACCTAAGTCCTTGTCCCTCCTTCCTTATGCCGTATCTCAGAGATGAACCACCTCCTCCTCAAGACCCAGCCCCAAAGCCCTAGGATCAGAGGAGTGCAGGCTTTGGAGTTGAGCCATCTGGCTCCAGTCCCAATACTATCACCTGCTGTGTGGTCCTGGCAAGTTTCTAAGCTTCTCTGTGCCTATTTCCCAGATGAAAGCAGTGCCCTTCTTAAAGGGTTATAGTGAGGAGTAACTGAGATATTCCATTAGATAGTGCTCAACAAATATGAGTGGTTATACACACACCCACCACCGCCAGTGGTTCAATTCTGTGGGTGCTACTTTATCTAGACAACTGCCACATCTTCGGCTCAGATAGATGTTCATCATTGCCACCTTCAGCTACTGCAGTTGCCTTCCTACTGGGCTCACGCTTGATGGTCTGCCTACTGTCCATCTGGATAATTCCTCTTTAAAACCACACACACACACAACAGTTTTATTGAGGTATAATTCACATGCCATATAATTCAGTCATTTAAATGTAGTCACGCAAAGGCTTTTAGTATATTCATTGAGTTGTGCAACCACCTCCACAACCAATTTTAGTACATTTTCATCACTCCGTAGAGAAACCTTGCACACATTAACAGTCATTCTCTGTTACTCTCCTTGCCCCCAGCTCTAGGCAACCACTAATGATTATTCATCTCTTTAGATTTGCCTCCTCTGGCTATTTCATATTAATGGAATCATACAATAATATGTGGTCTTTTGTAACTTCACTACTGAGCCACACTCCCCAGACCCTCCCTGATTTTTGAAACAGGGGCTGAGTTGCCCATGCTGGCTTTGAACTTTCCATCCTCTTGCCTGAGCTTTGTGAGTAGCTGGGATTGCAGACAGGCACCTCCACACCTGGCCTTAGACACATCACATTTTTTTTTTATCTAAAAATTAAAAAATTAATGAATATCATTTCATGTGCTTATTGACCATTCTTATAATTTCTTTGAATAAATGTCTATTCAGATCCTTTGCCCATTTTTTGGATTTTTACTGTGGTTTTGGGAAGTGTGCCCCAAAGACCCACTTGTTAAAGTTTTGCTATTGGGAAGTGAGGTGGTGGACCTTTAAGAGGTGGGCCTTAGCGAAAGGAAGTTAGGTCACTGGGGTGTTTTCTCAAAGGGGATGTTGGGATCTCAGGTCCTTCCTGTCTTATGTTTCCTGACTGCCATGAGATGGCAGCTCCTGCCACCCCTTGCCCCCACCATGATGTACTGAGCAACTGAAGTCCCAAAATAACAGGGACCAAAAGACCGTGGACTGAAAATGTCCAAACTTCCAAAATAAACAATTCCTCTTTTTAAGTGGATTAGACCAGGTATTTTGTTACAGTAATGGAAAGCTGACTAACACAATTATTCATCTTTTTATCATTGTGTTGTAAAAGTTCCTTGTATGTTCTAGAGACAGTTCTGTTATTGGACATATGATTTCTATGCTTTGATTAAGGAAATTAAGACTGCAGTGGGAGCAGAATATGTCCCTACCCCTTGAGGTGGAGCTAGACCAGCTGAGGACCACCTGCCTGCTGGTGGCCCTGGATCTGCTGGTGAGGAGCTGCCACCTTGGCCGCCAGCATCTTTCAGTGCCTGCTCCATCTCTTTAGAGTCTGCCTCCCCTGCCAGATTCTGTGGGCATGAGGACACAAGCAGGGTGGGTTTTATTCCTTTTACTCCACTGCTTTACTGCCCACATTCTGGCTCCTGAGGGCAATAATTCCTCTGTTGCAGTGAGTCCCTCAGGACAGGAGCTTCCCAGCCACTGTCAACTCAGCCCAGCTGCAAGGAGGTCAGAGCAGGTCCATGGCACTGAGACTGTGGTTCTCAGTGAGTGACCCCAAATAGGGACCAGGGAGCGGGTGCCCTGTGCTGGGAAGCACCTGCCTCTGGGCTACTTCAGGAGCCACTGCTGGACCAGGGATCCCTAATCCCAGATGGCGTGCCGATTCTCACAGGAGTGCCAGCTCCCTGACCTGCCAGATCTGACAATGGGTGCCCTCTTCCATGGGCTCCTGGTCTCTGAGAGCACTACTGCACTCTTCCCATTGTGCCTTGTCTGACTCTTCCTCAGGACTGTGGTCAGGCCCTAATGTGGCGCATGCTCCTGAATGGAAGAGCATCAGTCTGTCAGCTATGGATCCTCTGCTTCTGTGCCCTGAAGGGCTCTGTGCCAAGCACTGGCTGAGTCTTCTACTCAAAATCCCTCAGCAATGCCTCCTTTATTATGTTATTTCTGGAACTATGCTTTGGATCATTACAAATGTCGTTGAAATGTCCCCCCAATTCCCGCTGGTCCTGGGGAAGCAGGGAGTTTTAAGATGATGAATAGTCTGCTGGAGAATGGGATTTGGACTGGCTGCACATCTCTGCAGCCAAAAATAGCTCACATTAATGTTAGCAGCTATACCCAGTAACTTGGCACCGATTTTCTTCTGGGGTCTTGACTCATGAATTTGAAAAATAAAATCCATGGACAATCATGGAAAGGAAGAGTAAAAAGAGTAGAATTTATTTAGGGAAAGGAGAAACAGAATCTCCACAATCCAGAGAGGGACCTGCGAGCAGGACATCGTCTTGGTGTGCTAGCCCAGGGTTACATTAGTCCTGGGTATGAGCATCAGTTAACAACACCTGATCCTTCCCATTTGCGTTCACCCCCACCTGCTTCCGATAAGGCATTGCTCCCACAGGTGAGCCCCACAGTCTTGTTTTTAAAAGCCTTAAGGATGCTCATTAATCTCTCTCTGCTAGTTGGCTTCCAGATGGGGCCGATTATCCTGACTACCTGTTCACTATCTCATCCCATTCCCTGGGATAATGCAGATCACACATGCTAGGCAAGTGCTCTACCAGTGAGCTACATACCCGGCCCTTTCTAAAAAATTTTATTTTGAGACAAGGTCTCACTAAGTTGCCCAGTTGGGCCTCAAATTTGTGATCTTCCTGCCTCAGCCTCCTGAGTAGCTGGGATTACAAGTGTGCACTACACCACCCGGCTAAAATGCAACATTTTAATTACAGGAGGAATTCTGCTCCTGGGAAGAGGCTGCCAAACATTTCCCCAAATGTTTGGCAGGATATGCTCACTCTTGGAGGAAATAGCCTAAAGAGTGCATGTGGCTGTGATTAGATCAGATCCAGGTATCCTGTCAACACAGGACCTTGTGAAGCAGATGCTTGAGAAAGAAAGGGCTTCCCAGTGGGGCAGAGCTAGGGCCCTCGAAGCGGAAACCCCACCACCTCCCCTTGAACCTGATGTGGTATATGCTCACCAACTCTCCAGCACTCAGTACCCCACCCCCTGGAAGTCCTTTTGTCCACAGCCCAAAGTTTAGGAATGAGTGGTCTCTCAGGATATATTCATCTCCCCCCATGGCAACACATTCCCTGGCATCATATTCCAAGAGCTGGGGGGCTGGGTTGTGTATTTATCTTTATCAGCAATGACTTTTCCATGTGTCTTAGGCCAGCCGTACATAGCTCCTCTCTTTGTTCTCAGGAACCAAGCAGAGTCAGACAGGTCAAAGCTAGGAGGAAGGGGGGCTTCCAGGAAACACCTGGTGCAGCTGGGCGGAGGTAAGACGTGACCCTGGTTAACAGATGAGGTCCATGTGGCCTTTGATGGCCAGCCTCTCTCGAACCCCTGGGAATGCCACCTCTTGGGATTTTCCTGGGGCATGGATTCTTCTCTCCATCCTGGCAGCGTGGGTATTTAATATCTGAGCATGCTAATTAAGATCAAAGTGACTCTGTAGTTCACCCTGGGGGTGCCGCAGTTTGAAAAGGTGTTTTACAACACAGCTTTGCCAGTCTTCCTGGGCGCCAGCCTGGAAGGGTGCAGTACCGTGTGGAGGGTGATCCACACCGTACTGCACCCTGGGGAGGTGCAGCACCTCATTAGTTAGTGGTGACTAATTCTTAAGAGCCATGAGAAACTCAGAAGGAACCAGTGCACAGATACTATCCAGATTTTTCTCAAGTAAGTGTGGCAAATTCACTAGACTTGCTTTTCCAGTTCTCTTTGCCTGCTGAGCTAGATGTGGCAGGTGGGGGATCTAAGGGCACAGAGAGGTGTAGGGTGGTGCTTTAGGCTTCAGGATTTTTTTTTTCTCCAGACACCACCCTGGACCTGCAGGATGCCTCTGAAAGGACCTGCTTAGGGTTTTGTCTTCTTTCAGCTTCTTTGGTACACTGCACTAAGCTTCAAGTATTTCCAAAGTCCTATGGTTTTTCCAGCAGCTAGGACCTGGATGCTTTCTGTGGAGGACAAAAGGTGGCTTACCTCCGCTGGGAAGGGCTCCACTCATGTCCTTAACTTTTATATCAGCCTCCTATAAGATCAGCTTCCTGGTTTCTATATTGCAACATACACCAAACCGCAGAGGTTATGACTTCTCTGTTTCTACTTTCATGAACCACCAGGCAGTGCAGCAAGCCCTGCCCACTTCCTGCTCACGTGCCCTGGCTGCAACGACCATTTAGTTCAGGAGGTGAAATAAAAGGCAAAGTCCAAACAATAGTGAGGCCCCTCCCTGAGTCAAGCTCCCCTGTCCTGCTAACTTGTTCAGATTGCTCTGTCTTCAAAATCAACTGCTGATGTAACAAATGCCAACCAATTGCACCCACTCCAGGCTTTTGAAATAAAATGTGGGTACATGTGGGCTGGAGGTGCACAGCACTTAGCAAGCATGCACAAGGCCCTGGGTTTTATCCCCAGCACCACACACACACACAAAGAATTATGCATGGCAACAAGGATGTGTTATCTGTTGTCTGTTGTGTTTTATTCCCAGGGGAGCTGCTAAGAAAAAGAGCTTTATTATTTTTTTAAAAGAATCAATTTTATTTAGTTTTTCATGTGGCTTTGTTGTTCTGACACTTCATTGTGTACGTGGTGCTCTCCTGTCCCCATGCATGCCAGGCAAGCGCTGTACCTGCTGAGCCAACGCTCCAGCCTGAAAAAGAACTTTAGATAAATGCAAGGTCCTTAATTCTTAATTTGGAGCTAAGTTTCTGTAAAGTTGGCCAGTCCTGGAGAGGATTGTTTTTATTTATTTATTTTTTTAATTACAAAGAGTACAGAAAGTGTCCTGAAAGGACAGATGGGTCAAAGGGCATTCATGTGATTGTGTGTGTTCAGTGCACCATGTGCACAGCTCCAGTTGGCATCAAGGGAGACAAGAGGGGTCACAGGTGACAAGCCTTGCTTGCATAGTGCTTACAGTTTGGGTCCACAGCCACAGGATGCCCCATCACTGGGCATCTGATGAGGGTCTCTGAGAGGCGGGGCAGACACTTTCCCCACAGACAAGGCTTTGGGACCCAGGTGGGATTTCAGCTGCTCTTGGCTGGCCTCTCTTTGTGTTTCCTATATCAGGCACAAGGGCTCTGATTATGCATCCTTGGTCTCTCCTTCCTTGGTCTCTCCATCTTTAGTCTCTCTGCCTACTCCCTGGTCAACCAGGGTGTCATTTACTCACTGTTTCTTCATTTTCAAAACGGGGACAAAGTCCCCATCACTTAGGGGTATTCGAAGGGCTAACAGGATTGTTGCATGTAAAATGCTGGCTCCCAGTGGAGTTAGGCAACAACATGACTCTGCAGACCCTGGTACTGGGGGTCTGCAGTGGGGTCCAGCATCACCACGACCATGTGTGTGGGGGGGGGCAGGGAGGGAAGTCAAGAATTGTCCTAATTCTTCCTATGTCTTTTTTTCCCTCTCTTCTTCATGACATACTTTATAAATAGTCTTGCTATGATATACAATGCCATGCTTGCCCCTGAACATCTCACCCTTCTGTGGGGTGGCCTGGCTAAAAACCTGGCATCCCTGCAGTGTCCTTCCCTCAGTCAGCTGTCACTCCACCTGCTGTGTGGTCATAGCATGCCAGTGCCACTCATACATGATACATACATGATAGTCATGTACCTCACTCAGCATGTGTGTGTCTCCACAGCAAACACACCCCTCCAGGGTGATGTTCCTTCCTCTGTCCTTCACCTTTCTTACCCTCTAGATCTACCATGTATTCATTGCTTGATCTTCTGGCATATCTGCTTTGGCTTAGATTGTGGAAAGGACACAAAGATCAGTGAGGCGAGGAAATACTGCTGCACACAGTTTGGAGTGAGAGGCCAGCAGGACCAGCATGCAGATGTGTGGTGATATCAGTGATGGGAGGGGACATGCAACCCAGGCCTTCTTTAGCCATGTCCTTCTCCTGGCCAGGGCCTCACCTGTGCCCAGCAGCCACTGAGGGTTCTACAGTGCCAGGCAGGGCCCTTCTGCAGGTGCCCAGCACAGTGTCTTGATTAGGGCCCTTCCTACTTCCTGGAGGAGTTTAAGGATAACAGTGGGATGTGTGGTTCTTGGTCCTGCTCTGCCTTGCGGTGATTCCTATGTGAAGCAAACTTTTCTTTTTAATGCCCCCTCTTCCTGTTTAGAAACTTGGGGAAGAAAACAAGAGTCAGAAACTGTTTTATTCTCTCTGAACTCCAGGTGCAGATCAAAAGGAAAGGTTCCAGTCTTTTGCTTTTAGTTTCACCTGCTCAAGCCATGAGGTCTGGGAAGGGCCCAGCCCTGCGCCAGCTGCCTGGGAAAGCAGGGCAGAGAATCCAGACCTGTGCCCGGTGAGCACTGCCCAGGAAAGTCCACCCACACCCAGCGACTCTTTCAGAATCCTCTGCTCTTTGTTGCTTTTCTTCATCATCTCTGTTTGTGGATCATAAACTGCTCTTTCTTCAGAGAAAGATTAGCATTATGCCCTGCTGCAGGTGGTTGACCCAGAGCCAGCAGAGGGAGCTCAGGGATGTCCTTCCTTAATAATGCGCTGAATTCAGTTTCCAAAGGCACAGGGACAACAGAAGCAAGCATTTAAAAATGACTCAAATCTTAGCAATAGGGAACAAAGCTTGTTCTAAAATACTCCTGAGCCTATGGGTGGACAAAGCAAGATCATGTCAACATAGGTACGAGTGGCGATGTGACCCTAAGGAGCCGTCGGTCTGATGGCTGAACCTGGGACATGCCTATCTCCATTTCCCTCTTGATCTGAAACCAGGGTCTTTCTCCTGGGCTTCAAATGGTACCCTGGGATCCTTCCTCAGAGGATATGAACTTGTTGGTGAGGTCCAAAAGGCCAGGATACATATTCTGTAAGTACTTATGTGATGCATATGTGAAAGGCAGGAATTGGGGAGACCATCTTGAGAGTATGGTGGCGGCATGAAGTTTGCTCAAATAATTTGAAAGACCTGCCAGTGGCTCCCTTGCATTTTACAAACTCACGTGACCCAAGAAATAACATTTATTTTAGGGGAATAATTTTAGATTCTGAGATTTTTTCCAAACACCAGAAAAGACTTTTTTTTCTTTTCTTTTTTTTTTTTTTTTCCATTTTAGGGATGCCAAAGAACGCATCTAGCTATATTCAGTTCAGTGCCACTCGGGTCAGTACCAGGACAATGCTTTTCCAATCAAAAGTAGTAATCCAGGGAATGGGGACACAGTCTCCTAACTGTGTCAGTTGGCTCCACCAACTTTTCCAGCCATCTTATTGTACTATAGCCATGTGGATCCTTGTTGAAAAGCCTTATCTAAATAATTCCTCAAAACAACTGTGCTTCCATTACAGTGACACAGCAATATCGATGTTCATAGCAGCACAATTTACTATTGCTAGGCTATGGAAACAACCCCGGTGTCCCTCACAGGAAGAATGGATCCAAAAACTGTGGTACATTTATACCATGGAATATTACACAGCAAT
>PVKS010001437.1:114700-142091 GCA_004027875.1 Aplodontia rufa | reverse complement strand
ATCAACAGATGAGAGAAACCATTCGGCCCTTGAGTCTCTGAGATTGGGAGACTTCACTAAGCATAATTCTATCCATCTCCAACCATTTGATTTCAAAAGACAGAATATCGTCTTCTCTAATAGCCGAGTAGTATTCCATAGTATATATGTACCAAAGCTTTTGTATCCACTCGTCGAGTGAGGGGCATCTGGGTTGGTTCCACAGTCTAGCTATAGTAAATTGAGCTGCTAAAAACATTGATGAAGCCACATCGATATAATACACTGATTCTAAGTCTTTTGGGAAAATTCCCAGGAGTGGGATAGCTGGGTCATAAGGTGGTTCCATCCTTAATTTTTTGAGGATTCTTAAACTATAATTAATAATAAACCATTAATCTGATAAATACTGAGGGAAGCAAAGTAGTACTTCCCCTATAAATGCCCAACTCTCTGGGACTTGTGAGCATGTAACCGTACAGGGAAAAAGGAATTTGCAACTGTGATGAAGAGCATTTATTTTAAAATGGAGATTATCCTGCTAACATTATCTGGGTGGGTCAATGAGATTTTATAGGCAGAGAACTTTCCCTGGCTAGAGTCAGAGAGGTATAGCAGAAAGGAAGCTCTGAGTGCCAGGTACAGGGGTACAGGAGGGATTTGACACCATGTATTACTGGCTCTGGTGGAGGAGTTACCTTCAAGGGTAGCAAAAAATCCCTATAGTTAAGGGCTGTGCCAGGCTGGTAAACAGCAAGGAGCAGGGACCACAGACCTGCAGCCCCAGGGATCTGAATTCTGCCAACAACCTGAATGAGCTCAGATAGGAATTCTGCGTTTGTTTCTTCTATCCAGAAAGTGATACAACCCTGCCATCACCTTAATTCTTGTGAAACCCTAAGCAAAGAAAACAGGTGAGCATGCTGTTTCCAGACTTCTGGCCCACAGGAACCATGAGATCAAAAGCAGTTGTTGTTTTAAGCCACTAAATTGCCATTTGTATAGCAGTGGAGAAACCTGAGGCAGGAAGTCGTGATGACCTTGGTCTACACACACACAAGGGCAGCAGATCTTCTCAGACTGTCCCATGGTTTGCAGTGGGCGTTCCCCACTGCTGAACTCACCCACACAGACAGCTCTCATGCACTATGAAGAACTGAAGTCCCTGTCTCCTTCTACAGATGCTCACTGCTTGCAGAGGATTCACGTGTGCTATCTTAGGTCACGTGGCACCAGCATACTGACCACTCACCAGGTCTTCTCAAACACAGAGCCTAACAAAACCTAGGAAACCCTGGCTGTGAATGTTGGAGACTGGGGGTTCCAGGACCACGTGTGAAGGTCCTTGACTTCAAAACCTGGGGAACCCTGGCTGTTGATGTTGGAGACCAGGGGTTCCAGGACCACGTGTGAAGGTCCTTGACTTCAGATGTGAACTGACCATATACCAAATACTTGTTTCCCATTGTGCGTCTGCTCCCTAAGTTTTGCCACCACTACATAGTGCTGAAATCTTCATGACATGAGACACTTTTACCAGCCAGTAAAAGCAATTTAAAATACTGAGGTTCTCAGCAGTGTGTCATTCAAAATGCTCATTTATATTATGTAACTTCCTTGGAAAGTCTCCAGGAATAAGATCTCCCTGACCAACAGCTACAAGTTGATAAAAGGTTTGTATTTTTCCCACATGACATTGTGTATTGGTTTGTATCTGTTACCAGGTACAGGATTTGGAGGACAGAGAATTTTTCTAAGAAATTCAAGCTGTTCACCCATAGTCAATGTGAATCATTTGCCATAAATATGACTTTTTTGAGAGATAATTTATGATGATAGATTTCTATCACCTGGTATGCTGGTGCCATCATAGGCAAACCACTTGAGAATATATTTTAGCTGAATGCTAAATGTGTCATCCTAGAATTTAAGGCCAGGCTACAGGGATGATACAGACAAAAAGTCCCTGAGGTGGCATGTTAAAGGATGCCAAAAATTCATATGTTTCTCAACGATGAAGAACCTAAGTCAGTCCCTCTGCAGTTTTGACAGTGTCAGTTGATAGCCAGCTGGGTTTTACGGGAAAATCCCACTTAGAATTTTTGTTAACCAGATCTCTGCCTCAGCACCTGAGGGTTCTAAGACAATCATAAAGGTCCAGAACACTGAAGATCTGGTCTGAGACTCATGTTCATCATTGGCTAATTCAGAACAAGCTGCAGAGCCATCCTTCCTGATGTAAAGAATTACAAGAACGTTTTCTGTGTCTTTATCTGCTGTTAAAAACAAATTTCAGCATTCCTTGCTAAAGACCAAAAACCTTATGAAGGTGACACACATATTTAGATAATTTCAAGATAAAAAATAGTCATTTGGAATTCTGGACTCACACACACAGAGCACAGACAACCTAAAGCACAATTTAAGTGGTTACAATTCGATGTTATTTTTTGTGGGAAAAGGGTGCACATGTGGTAAGAAATGCTGTCAGTCAAGGTTGGTGTTCATATTTCTTCGAGTTTGTTCAGTGCGTTGATGAACCAACAGCAATACTGCAGCAAGAAAGCCAGGCCTTGTCAAAAGACCTCTTCTTTCTCTTCTGCTGAATGCTGCTCCGTGGCAGATTCAGAGTGGCACATCACGGTGCTAAAACCTGATAAATCTTATTCCTTCTTTAAAACATCAAAAGAAAAATGAAAAGAAAAGCTTTGGATGATGTCAGAACAAAACTAGAGAGGAGAGAGTTGCTACTTAAAAGAGCGGGGGCTTGCAGCTCGCAGACTCTGCACATGTATTTACCATGACCATGCTGAATACAGTTATCAAAAGCGTCTCTATTCCAAACAAGTTCACATGAGCAATTAGTGACCCCTCCACCTTGTGTTTCACAGTTCTCAATTACATCACCCATCACCCCTTCCACACACTTCCAAAGCACGCCGTAATTCCAGCTTTCGTAGTTATTTTTTTCATAGTTCATATTTTAAGGTGCTTATAACAGTAAGGAAACACTCCCTTCGATTAGAATACTCACTCGTCATCATAAATAGGATGGATACCTTCATTGGAACTATTCTACAGAATTTCCCTGTCCAATGCTGGAGTTACTGCTATGTCGATATTCAAATTTAAATTCTTTATTATTAAATAAAATTTAAAATTCAGGCCCCTGACTGCACTCACCACATTTCCAAGCACTCAATAGCTGGTGGCCACCAAATGGGACAGCACAGAAAGTTCTATCAAACAACAGCCGTATGGCTGCCCCTTAGGATCATCCTCAACCACAAAGTTTATTTCCTCCACTCAGTATGTTGGTCTTTCTGTGCAACTGTAAACTGTAAAGAATGCCTAAGCATACATAGATCTAATCGGCACGTATTATAACCCGAGGATACTGATGTTTGGAAAGTTAAGAGGTGACAGAAAGATCACTGTTGAGGGTTTTCCCTAGGTTCTGAGGTTCGTCTTACACTAAAATCTTCAGCCCTCTGTTCCCTGACAGAAGCATGGGACTGATTGAAATCTAGGGCTCAGATGATCAGATTTTACCTACTGTGACAGTACTGATTGATTTGTGATAGAGGCTTGATTCATGCTCTTGAGCTCAGAGCGGGAAAGTGCTGGATTAACGATGATTTGCAGGTCAAGAGCTAGTGCTGTTTGCCAGGCATTTTCTACCATGGCAAGAATGAGCCAGTGTCCCATGCAGCAAGTACCCAGTGTGCACATGCAGTGAGTGTTTTATAGATGGCATAAAATTTCACCTTTGTCTTCAGCAGTTTAGAAATACGCTCTCAGCCCAGCATCATGGCAGGCAGCTGTAATGAAACAACCCAGGAGGCCGAGGCAGGAGGATTGCAAGTTCAAGGCCATCTTGGACTACTTAGTGAGAGGCTGACTCAACCAAATAAAAATAAAAAGAGAGCTGGGGATGTAGTTCAGAGGCGGAGCACTCCTGGGTTCGATCACAGGGTTCAATCTCAGTACCAAAAATAAAAAGGAAAAAATAAAAATGTGTTCTTCTGAAAATCAGAAGACATGCAAAAGGACTTGTTCAGGCCACCTGGTCATGCAGTGGTACCTAGAGCAACCTGGGCAGTGTGGGTTCTCAGTCTCAGAATCTTGCCTGTCCGTTGCATAGAACCTTAGAAAAACAATGTATTCCTTTACTCACAGAAAGTGCAGCCAGAGAACTTCCCCTCTGATGTTCTACTTGGGAGGTAGAATTTTACGAAGCAGATTCCCAAGTGCATCTATTTAATCCCCATTGAGGGCTGTTTTGGTCCCTGGGATGTTACACGGAGGCTGAGTCCGGCTCCAGCACTGCCTGGGGCCTTTCTTGAATCATCTGCTCTCTTCAAGGCACCTTGACGGTTTTCCATTGGTCACACTTGCGCAGAAAGGAAGAAAATGAAGATCCACTTGTCCTTCTTTGTGAGCAATGCTCATCAATACAGTGTTTAAAAGCAAAATGCCTTCAGTAAACTCTGACTTTTTCAGTAATCGTTTTCTGTCTTCTGCGATGACCAGGTGTCTGCAATATGAACACAGAACCTGTTTACAGAGTCAATGTTTTCAAGAAGTTCTCCAAAAGCCTTGACACACATGGAAGATTTACTACACCACGATCGGGAACATGCGTGCACGCAGTCATAGAGAGAACACAAAGAATTTAGGCAGAAAAAAAAACCCGCAAGGATTCAATTTGGTTTTTATTGAACTATTCACATTATTAGGGTCATTTTGCTCTGATTTGTGATTCCACGGCACGGTGCACACAAACATCACCCTGGAAATCTGGCTTCAGTTAATTCGAAACAATTTGCCTGCTCCACAGCCTGAAACAAACTAGCAGGTATTAGCCAGCAGCAATGTGTTGACAAGATAAGGGACCTGGGGCTGGAGCAGCAGCTCAGCGGTTATGGCGCTTGCCTGGCCTGTGCGAGTACACGGGTTCAAACCCCAGCACCACGTACACAACTGTCAGAGCAACAAAAGTCATGTGAAAAACTAAATAAAAAAAATTGATTCTCTCTCTTTCTCACTGTCCCCTCTTTCTAAAAAGAAAAAACGGATAAGGGACCTGTGCACCTCTTATGAAACGAGCAACCATGATGGGCAGTGAGCGCAGCCCTCCTTCCCGCTGGATCCTCAGCGCGCACGAACGTGAGTAGCTGATCACTTGAAAGTGTGCTCGTAAAATTTCAAAACATGGAAGAGTCGTAGAAGAACAAAAGATGTTCGTTTTACAATCCTAGAATGGAAAAAAACAACTAAAAGGGGAGCCAGTGTGAGGCCTGGGCTAGGAGAGCCAGGGCAGCAAAGCAAATGGGTGAGCAAATGAAGGACGAGCTATGGACAAAAACAAGACAAAACAAAAACGCTTTTGAGATGCCAGCATCTTGCAGGGAGTGTGGATTTAAAAAAAAAAGAAAGAAAAAGAAAAGTTGTGTATACAGTCTATATGCAATTTTAGGCAGCTTTAAAAAGAGAAAAAACAAGAAATATTATTACATAACTTGAAATACATTATTATGCAACATGAAATGCAATACAATATAACCCCACATATGACCTTACATGTGTGTATGATATTTGTGTAAAGTTTATATATAAATTGGAGAATGGTTTTGTGAATGCTTTCAGCATGGCCTTTGGGCATTTAAACTGCTAATCTTTGCCCAGAAAATGTATTCCCCTGACACATATTAATTCATTTAATCTTTATAAATCTCTAAGGTACAATTAATAATTACATTTCATACCTGAACAAAACTAGGACTCAAGGTGACAAACGAGCTAATTTGTCCATAGTTACACAGCTAATAAATGCCAGAGTGGATGCCAGATCTATTCAACACCGAATTCTCTCTTTTGAGATGAATACATAAGAATTATTACATATTAACACATCAAAGCACCAGCTTATAAGAGAAGGACTCTACTCACTCAATCTTGTTGTTTCATATACTTAAATTGCTCTTTCCAAAATGCTTGAAAATGATCACTTAATTAAAAAAAATCAATGTATTTTAAATGCTTACTTTGTATCAGGCACTATGAGGTCTTGTGACCAAAAAGATGAACAAGAGATTGCCCAGGTCCTCAAGAAGCTCATTCCAACAGAGGACAGAAGCACATAAACATAATTTATAATGCCCCATGCTAAATGTCATGTAGTCAAATCCAGTGCTGCGGCAGATGGAAGGTGGCCACTATCGCTAGGGATGCATGCCATTTAAAAGCCTGGTCACAAGATCTTTCACTTGTGTACACAATTTGCAATACAATTTTCAAACAAATCTTAATAAATTCTCAAAAGGTGGGCTTTCAATTTTAAAGTGTTCTTGTCATAACCCCAATGCATGAGGGTGATTTCATAGACAGCCTAACATGCAGCCCAGCGATTCTAGAAGGAAAAAGGCCGTTCATTTAGATTGGCACTTTCCTTAGAAGGGGAATTTGGGAAGACTGAGACAGAGATTCCATTTTTAGTCACAGGTTGGTGGAATTCTCGAGTGGTTAGATAAGTCACTGCCTTAGCAGTTCAGTTTTACATGGAAAAGCTGACCTGGAACATGATAGATTAGCCATATCTGTGAGCCCTTCTCCATCATGTCCATTAAGAGGAACATCTGTCCAATTATACAATACAAATCAATCAATGTGATCACCAAAAAGGAGACTTTTATTTTTCTGGTTTTCTCCAATAAATTCTAAAAACGAGAGAATGGCATTCACTGAATTAAAATAATGACAATTCTTTGCTCCAACATTAATATCAGCATATTAAAATGATGTTGTATGAATGAAGTGAGGACTACGTAGGGTCGTAATTAGTTTTCCTCATGACAATACACATACTTTTCAAAATTAAAAACAAAACTCTTACTGCCCATGAAGTACGTCTACTGTTTTTTTTTCCAAGAAATTTTCAATTTAAATTTTATTATCTTCTTATTCCAAAAAAGCAGTGATTGGTTTCACAAACTGGTTTTTCCTTAAGGAATTTCTATTATTTTTTTTATCTCCTCAAGGGATTCTGTATGCAGTATAAGCACATACTGCGAGACGAAAGGCAGAGTCGTAGAATTCCCCAGCTGCCTTACTCAGTGGGCCTCTCTTTGATGGGCAGATGGCGAGACTTCACAGCCTCTCTGTTCCTATCTCTTCTGCTCCTGGTTCAATGCCCCCTAAGTTGGAATAGACCAACCTAACAGGAGAGAGGAGGGGAAACGGCTTGAAAACGAATGTGTACCTCAAGACAGCTCATCGGAGAGGCTGGAGTGGTGACTCAGTGGTTAAGGCCCTTGCCTGGGATGTGTGAGGATGGGAGTTCAAACCCCACCACCATGTACCCAATGAAGTGTCCAAGGAATGAAAATCACATGAAAAACTAAATAAAAATTGCCTCTCTCTTTCTCACAGTCCCTTTTTTCTTAATTAAAAAAAAAAAAGCAAGAAAGTCCTTCGCAGAGCAGGTAAACCTCTTAATCTACTTTTGAAGATTCCTTCTAGCTCCATAAAACAGAGGAGTTCACAACTGCTCTTTTACTGTAATTTGTTCTTTGGATTTGAATCAGAAGCTATCAGGAAATCCCCAGAGCTACAGGAATTAGAAATCGACCTTTTAGGCAGCAATTTTACCTGTGAAATGGGAAAGCC
Organism: Aplodontia rufa; assembly: GCA_004027875.1. Classification (NCBI taxonomy): domain Eukaryota; kingdom Metazoa; phylum Chordata; class Mammalia; order Rodentia; family Aplodontiidae; genus Aplodontia; species Aplodontia rufa. Next base: position 134,444 of record PVKS010001437.1, on the reverse strand, counting down.
AAACTTTATCATCTTTATGGATCTGCTTTTAAATGTGTGAGGTCTGGACACCCAGGAATAGATCAAACGTTTGCCTACACTATACGAAGAGTGCTTCTCTTCTTCGTGATCATAGTATCTCCCCTGCCAGGTAAGTATAGTGCTTCTCTTCTTAACGCAGGGAGTTCATAATCCTACGCAATGTAACTTCTACTACTTTCCTGCAAGAATTAGATAAATGTGTTATTTTAACATAGTAGAAGATTTAGAAGATTATCGGGCAAATTCCCACGATATTCTCAGCCCCTAATAAACTAGTAGAAAACTGAATAAAACAAAATACTAATTAAAGATGTACTAAGCAAGCTAGCGGGTGTCTATGAATTGGTGAGCACATACTAGCCTAAGATTGACTGAGAAAAACCAAGAAGCCTCCCTTCCCACCCTGCCCTCTACAAACAAGCAGTTGTAGGGACACAGATATATTTATATACCTCAAATATGTACATTGCAGGAAAGATGGGGGCAAATGAAATAAGCTGTCAGGAGAAGTTACCCCTGGGTGGTGGAACTACAAACAATTATTATTTTGTTCTCCACATTTTTCTGCATTCCCTAAATTTCCAACTATTTATAACCAGAAAAAGATATTTTGATACCACTAATTTGTTTCTACTAATAGTCCCCTGGATGTGGTCTGATTGATTGAAATTTTTAGCAAGAAATAATTTTAAATAATTTTAGCCCACAAGAGCATCTGTGGCCCAAGTGCCTACAAGCAAGAAATATGAGGAGTTTGATTTAAATATAGAAAAGCTAAATTCACATGCCCCAGATGGGGCACCTAGAACAAAAAGAAAAAGATGTATTCTGGTCACAAGTGACAGTTGTCGAGCACGGTTTACATTCTACAGTTTCAGCAAGAGACTTCTTAGATAACATTTCAAGACCTATTCCCTGCACCAGATGATGAACCAAAGGTAGAAACTAAAAGTTATCCATCGATTATTTATGAATTTGAAGCAGAACATGGTCATTCATTTTTAATAAATTCGAGCAATGTTGTGGAAATGTGTTGAAGAAATTCACTAAACTTCTTCCTTCAGATGAAGATATAGGTTAGATGAGATTCTCAGAAGCCCAGTTTCTTGAATCCCTATTGGCCTTAAAAAAATAGTATAGCTATTGAAGTGACAAGACACTTGATCATAGTGGAATTAAAACTATCAAGGAACATAAAATCAATTGCTAAGTTTCAAAAAGTCATGAAGTTGCTCAGATTTCACCTGGACACCTGGATTGACTATACCCATTCTCACTCCTCTCATCGCTTATCGAGATGAGCAGGGCCACTTATTATGGAAATTGCAGAGCTAATCATGGAAATTAATCTGTGATTTCAAAGGAGAGTCACAGGAGAAAGACAAAAGTTAACTACTTCTCTGCCTTCCAGAAGTTACAGGTACTCAAATGGAAAAGAAGTGGGAAACCAGAGAAACGGAAAGATCGAGAGGGAGACTCCCTCCAAGCAGCTCCAGAGAGGCAGTCTCCAGAATCCCGGGGACCTGGACAGTGGACAAGGGGCACACTGCATGGGAACAGTGGTCTTGATTCAGATGTGTATGAATGGCCACGCATCATCAATCTTCTACTCCGGTAGGTGTCCCACTAGGTTTCTACACCTTCTCCCTTATTATCACTGATGATATTGGAAGAATAAGTAGGAGGAAATTCTCATGCTACTGGATCATTTTGAGAAAAACTACAAACAGTTATAGGTTAAGAATATGTTCAGATTGCAAGTGGAGAAATTAAAATGCAAATTAGCATTTTCTGTCTGCAAAGTTCTCACTGTATACATTCATCATCAGGATCTTCATCTATAAATCTGTCAATTACATCAACGATGTAGCCATGGTTTCTGTGCTACAAAGAGTCCTTCAAGAAGAAAGGATTCAAAACAGTGGTGAAGGCTCTTTTTTCTTGCATTGGTAACAATGCTTTTGTGATTTTTATCCTCCAGTTTAAAATATGAGAATTTTATCTCAAGATATTTTGTAATATTGAACCATTTTTAAATTGTCAGTGAGACCCCTCTTACTGTGTTTCTGGGTTCATTTGTTTATACTTTATCTATATCTAGGATGATTGCATTATTCCAAAGTAAAATTGTCCTGTAATAGATTATGTTATTTATGCCAAGTTCAGTTTCTAATATTCTTTAAAAATAAAACATGTCTTTGTGCATGCTTCAGAACTTTGCAAATTGATGTGGAATTTTGCACAAATGGTTCCTTTCTTGTGATGATCTGACTTAATTTTTAACCTTTACTGTGAGGCAAAAGCAGTACATACTGAGTAGAAATTTTGAACTTGGAGCTGTGTTAGTCAGCTTTCTATCACTGTGATGGAACACCTGAGAAAATCGGCCTAAAGGAAGAAAGGTTTACTCTGACTCATATTTTCAGAGGCTCCACTCCATGGTCAGCTGGCTCCATTGTCTTGTGGGCTGTGGAAACAGAACATCATGGCAGAGAGTGAGTGGAGCGAATGCGCTCACCTCATGGTGCCAGGAATCAGAGAGACAGACAGGAAGGGGCCAGGGTGCCACCATCCCATTAAAGGGCATGTCCCCAGTGACCTACTACCTTCCACTAAATGCCCCATCGTTTAAAGGTTCCCCAAATGCGCCTTGAGCCAGTGACCAAACTTATAACACATGGACCTTTGGCAAACACTTCAGATCCAAACTACAGCAGGATCATTTCCTGTTAGTAATGTGTGGCCCAATCCTCTTACGCTGCTCATCAGTGGCAGCTGCAGAGACCCATAGCCCCCAGTCACTCTCACCGTCAGGGGAGCAAACAGCCAACGCTGCACTGTGCATAATGTTGCTGAGCTAGGACGCTGATCAGGAGGGTATACAGCCAACGCTCTACTATGCACGACATTGCTGAGCTAGGACGCTGATCAGGAGGGTAAACAGCCAACGCGCTACTATGCACAACATTGCTGAGCTAGGACATTGAGTATATTGGGCATATTAGATGCATTTACAACTTATAACAGGTTTATGAGGATGTAATCTCATTGTAAATTGAGGTCCATATGTATTGCTTAAATCTGGTCAGATTTCTCACCTGAGAATGAAAGATAAAAATAGAGTTGCCCACATCTGAAGACTATGAACCTTGTCTTTGGTTCCACAGTAGTCTTAGTGGGGAAACCAATATCTAGATCATGGAGCTTGTCTTTCATATAAAAAATGTTCTAGGCCCAGCTGCTGTTCCACTTCCACTCTGCCATACTCCTCACATTAGCAAGAGGCCACAATCATCCCAGGTGTGTCTGGGTGACATTATCCTATCCAGAGAAGAAGGGATTTACTTCCTCCCCACGTCACTTTGTGGGTAAAATGTTCCCTGGAATGCCCCAGCGGAACTCTGCAGCTCTCTTGTCAGGACTGGGTCTCATGTCCATGGCAGGGCTGCAAGGGAGACGAGAATGGGAATAGAAGGGGTTTTCCTACCTATGATGGAATGTGCTCTCCCAGCAAGCGAGGAAAGAAAGGGAAACGGAGGCCACCAAGAGATCTGCCACAGGAGCGGGAAGAAGGGACTCAGATGAGACTCACAGCAACAGGAACAAAGAGTAACATGGAAGGGAATTTTGGGGTGCAAGAGACAAACCCTTGTTCCATTTTCAGCATTGATGGAAAGCTGTTAGGAGAGAGCGTAGGAGGCCGCTGTGTTCCAATGCCTTGCGTGTGGCAGGCTTTGAATACGTCTTTATTTCTCCACGGGGTTCAATGTGCTGAGCCTGAGACACGAGGGCTCCCTATATTCATGCAACTCCAGGTGGAGACATTTGGGTGCACATTTTATTAGTTGGTGTTGAAATCAAAGAAGACAGCAGTTGGCTTTCACCTCCATCCTGGTAGCAGTCAGAGACCGGCTGGGGCCAGCCCTGGACACCATAGCGATTCAAATCCGTGGTACCCAGGGACTGGGCTTCTCATGGGAGGTTCCAGGCGCCTGTGGGGACTCACTTTTCTACAGTTCTTTTCATGTCATCACCCCATTAATACTCTTTCATCGTGAGGATGAGGACGGCTGGCACAGGGGAACAGAGATTAATTTTCACTGAGGGAGGAAAAAACTCCTGCCTCCAAAATGGCACTGAAGAGAGCAGTTCCTTCGCCTCCTTTGTGTTGAGCGTGTGTCCCTTTGGCTTACCTCATCTGTGTTTAATCGGCTTCCTTCATGCATTCTCCACAAAACCAGAGATGTTCATATTAAACACGGGAGTTTTTGACAGCTTCCTCTTCCCGAGGGCAAGATTGCTCAGCTAATAATAACTAAGATATCTTTTGACAAGCGCAGCTAAGAGCCGGCAAAGCTCAGTCAGTCTAGATCAGCCCGGCTGGCACTCTTTCCGTTTCAGACCTGCATTTCCTTGAACGATGGAAACTGAAGGATAAATGCAGAACCTGCAAGTCGCAGGGGAGGCGGCGGGTGAAATCGGGCAGGGAAGGTTAGTGGGCAATGACTACAAAACCAGACTCATATTGATCAGGGGAGGAAAATACTTTTTTCAACTACAATTGCAGCTGAATCCCATAAATTAGATGATTGAAGTAACAAGACACGTGAAATGGCTTTTAAGTCCACTACTAGCTCTGTGTAATAAATTTCAAATGACATTGAGGCTTTTAGTGGAGGCTACGATTTATTGCCATCTGCAAGAAAGGAGCTTTCAGGGATTATCTCTAAAGTGGCAAAACATTATTCCAAATTTCACAAAATTAGCAAAGCTTAGTGAGGCTTGATGATTGAACTGACTGTAAGCTCAAAAAATTATTTTAATGGAAAAAAATGCTATAAATGTGCATCCCCTCATGCCAACACTTAGAAGTTTGTGACTTCCTCAGAAATCATCTAAAGTCAAAATTAAATTAGAGCCTTTTTTTAGTCGTTAGAAAAAATCCTGAGAATAATTTTTATTACTTTTAATATATGTGTATATCCTCAAACAATGTACAGATAAGTGTAAATATGTCCCAGTTCACTTCCAGCATGGACTATGTCATAAACTGACTCAGCTCTTCCTGCCTCGTGCAACACCCTGAATTTATTCCTCCATGTGCGAAGAGCCGGGACAGTTCAACCATGAACCACCCCAACAGGTGGTAGAGCAAGCAGAACTGGAGCTCACTCAGCATTTTGCTCTTTTCTTAAATGTGTGATTACAAGACTCAGGTAAAATCTGAGGGCTTCTTACAAAAGCACCTGCTTGACAAGCAGAGGGTTGGAAAGACAGTGATGGAGAAATCTGATTGGGACAGAGACGGACAGGTGACACTGTGAAGTCTGGGACTGCAGAGAGTCCTGGATCCTGTTTCCCTCCTGCCTCTCATGTCTTCTTAGTCCACTAAGTTGGCAAAGAATTCAAAGACTGGCAATTGAAAACCATGATTTCTCTGCAGACAATTTTCTCTGCAAATTCACTATCAGAATTTTCAGGTTCCCAGTGGGAATTGTGCCCAGGAGATTTGGAGGGGACGGGGAAGGGGTCTTTGTCCCTGTCTGGGCCCGTTGGCCCTATTCCATGCAATAGTTTCCCATGGTCTCCAACTCCTGAAGCCCTTCAACTAGTCCTCTCGCCGCCCCAGATGCTTACTCAACGCTGGTGAGACACCCCGGCAACTATTAGTCACCATATATCACACGTTCTTGTTTTCCTTCTGTGTCACCCATTAACCACCACAGAGACTTGGGTTTAATTATCTCATCTGTCAAGACTATAGTCTAAGAAAGAAATGTTTGGGATATTAACACATTCTCTCCCCCTGCCATATTTAATGAAAGTGTATTCTAATTTTTAATGATTTCTCAATTACTGTAAGATAAAAAATTTCAAAAAAAGTGCCTCTTTCAATTCACATAATTAAAATGAATACCTTCCTTAGACAATTTTCAAGTTGCCAATCTTGGAATCACACATGGTTTAGTTGTTAATACGTGGTAGGACTAATAACTAAAATGTGGAGAAATATTTAGTTTAATAGCACATCTTGCTCCATATCCTCTTCATATACATAAATTCTCCCTTTAAAAGATAATTAGTGGGCTAGGGATGTGGCTCAGCGGTAGAGCACTTGCTTGGCATCTTGGCATGCAGGATCCTGGGTTCAATCCTCAGCACGCACCCCCAAAAGAGAGAGAGAGAGTGAGATAATGAGATAATTAGTGATAACAGCCTCAAAAGCACATTACATTTGATGTAGCCAGTATCTCTGAATAACCAACACATATTCTTCCACTAATCATTAGCAAAATGCTACATCTCAGATTTATAAAATGAATATCAAATAAATCAGGTTTTCCAGCATTTCCATTTGCACTAAATCTGAAGACGAAGAGAAGTGGTCCTTATCAGGAGAAATGAGGTATTCCTCAAGCAAATTAACTTAAAATTTATACATTATGGAAAAATATCTCAGGCAAGGGGAGGCTCCCCAAATCCTGTGATCTGCATTCAGAAATTAATGACTACAATTTGTTCTGTTTCTAAATCCACTGAAAGACCTGCCTGCAGGAATACAGGAGCCTCAGCATAGACACTGCTCAGAAACAAGGTAATTCATTGTAAAGTGGCTCTTCTTGGACCCCATCTGTTCTAATTGTCTATTGCTATGTAACAAACCTCTCCAAATAGTGGCATAAATTATCGACCATCTTATTATGTGTGTGGGTTTCGTGGGTCAAGGTTTTGAGCAGAGCGCAGTGGAGATGGCTTGTTTCTGATCCAGGGCACATGGGGCCGCAGTGTGGAGGGCTCAGAGGGCTGAGGGCAAGTGATCAGTCAGGGCCTGCAGTCATCCAGAGATCCTTGTCCTATGTGCCCAGTCCAAGAGACAGGGACTCAAAGGCTGAGTCCAGCTAGGACTGTGAGCCAGCTGCCGGCAGGCACTGTGGCATGAGGCCTGGGCTTATCACAGCTCGGCAGCTGGATTCCACAAAAGGCCCTTGAGATGAAACATTTGGAAAAGGACTATTCCAGAAGACCAGGGCCGACACGGCTTGGCCTTTCCTGGCCCGGACTCAGGGGGAATGCATAGCCTTCCACCACATTCTCTTGGTTACAAATTGAGTTTTGAAAAGGAACCCACTTCCAAGGGTGTGCAATGAGGCCTTCCTCTTGGTGAAAGGGGTTCAAGATCACATTGTGGAAGGGCACTGGGTTAGAAGATGTTGCCACCGCCACTAGTTAGATGCTCAAGTATTTGCAAAACAAAAACCTCTCTGTGATACTACGATGTAGTGGCAATTGCTTGTTGAACTTGCTTTCTCCACCCAATCCTGCTTCTTGCTGACTTAAGCTTTGTCTTGTTTATCTCAGACCTTGACTCTAGGTCTGCACACAATGTGTTCCCAGTAGCTACTCTTGAGCTGAACTAGTCTTTCTAGGAAGATAGCTCTACTGGAGGGAAACCAGGAGTAGGCCTGTATGAAGTTAAGGTAATTAACTACACTTACGCTCCTACAATAATAAAAAACAAAAAGAACACATTTCCCTTATCGTACTGCTTCCTAACCGATCACTCCAAATGCTTTTGGCTTAAAAACAACAAATGTCTTACTGTCAGTCAATATTCTGAGCATGGCGACTGGAGTGGTGGCTCAGCAGATACGGCGCTTGCCTAGCATGTATAAGGACACAGGTTCAAATCCCAGCAGCACATACACATCAAAATGTTGGAGCAATGAAGGCCACATGAAGAACTACATAAAATTAATTCTCTCTTTCTCACTATCCCTCTCTCTCTCTTTAAAAAAAAAAAGAAGAAGAAGGACTTATTTTTAATCAACCATAGAATGGAAAAGAATTGAGTGGAGATGACTTTGGTACTTCAGCTTATGGATAATTAGGTTAATCAGACACATGTGGCTAAGCAAAGCTCAGGACAAGTGTTTTAAACTGACTCTTGCAGAGCTTAGAAAGGGAAAACTTGACCTTTCCCCAAATTGCCCACAAGGGCTAGGATGCTCTTCACACTTGCTTATGAAGCCCTGAGGCAGCCAAGGTAACGAACATGAGGCAGCTGCACATGTATTAGCTAACGTCCTGAACATCTTTAACTATTACATTTTAACCAAACTTTTTAATGAATATTGAAGAAGAAAAGTTTCATGGGAAAACAGTCATAATGCTAGTGTAGAAAGAAAAACAAGAAAATTACAAACCAACTATGTTTTTACTTAAACAGAACAGATGGAGGTGTGTTAAACCAAGCGTATGGGAGACCGTTGTTTTGGACTGAGCTCCCCGGTCCCATCGGATCAGTTCAAACCAAAATGGGATCCCTCCTGCTAAATGCCACACACTCATGGTGAACCTTGTGTGGTTACACATCAAGACTGCAGCCTTCTTACCTCCTGGACAGTTCAATGATCCAAGAGAAGAGCTTTTAAATACCCTCACTCCAATGAGTGTAAAAACAGGCGGAGCACGTCCCAGGTCTAGGGGAGAACATGATTGGCGGATGGGAAGGCAGTCATTAGAAGAGTGGAGGGAGATGCGTCGGGACCAGAACCACGGGGACGGATGGGAACGTGGCAGCACCCGCGTGGAGGAAGCCTCGCTGCCAGGTTTCACTGTGCTAGAAGGAGAAGCTGGAGGGGGAAGGACCTTCTAACAGGTGGCTGGCGCTGCAGGGGACCCAGAGGCGGCGACTCGAAGCCCTGAGTGGCTCTGTGAGCCACCGCAGCTGCCCACCTGCCTGCTGAGAGCAGCAAGGGCACTCAGAGTCACAGCATGAAGGCCAGAGGCCTTCTCACCTCTTGGATTGCAGAAAAGCACCCACTCTGTTCAAGCCTAAGAAAGGATGAAGGAGGCACTGAAAAGAACTAAGATGAAACTTCAGTTGCAAGGGACAAGAATGGGGCAGATGAAGTGCACTGTCCCGGTGTGCAGGAATGGGAAGGCGCCATCGTCTGTAGAGCGATGTAGGCCGGTTCTGCCACTCTCAGGGCCCCTCTCGCTGAAAGAAAGCGCTGTAACTATTAGCAGTTGCTATTTTTGTGCTGTTAAATTAGGTCTGACGCTGTTTAATTTGGGGTTTTGTTTTCTTGCAGTGAATATGCATTAACTTCCAAAGAGTAAAAAATATATATAGAATAAAGCCTAGTTAGACGACAGGCAAAACCCACGTACAGACCACTCTCCAGCAGTAGCTCTTGATCAGACCCGTGGTTCCAGGCAAAAGCGCCAGGAATGAGTTCATAGGGTCAAAATCAGAGCAGCAAGATGGGGGCCAAAGCAGTTCTCCCGGGGAGGGGAAGCTTGCTGCCTGCATTCAGAGCCGAGAGCAGACCTCGCTGCCGCTCCAACTTTATTTAGCAGGCTCACTCTCTGCAGTCTCTGTTTCCCAAAGGTGGGAATCATCTATGGCAGAATTTAGGAATGGGTGGCTACTATTGTGTCAGGCAAGACAGGCTGTCTGTTTCTGCGGAATAAGGACAAGAAGATGATATTCTGAAACAGTATCATTTTTACTTCCCTGTGTCTGGAGGAGGTGAGTTCAACAGAGGAAAGAGAGCAGATAGCAGGAGGAGATGGAGATGTAGTTGAAGGAGGAGGAGAGCAAAGGAAGAACACCCTTCTGTCATAGTGCAAGTTCTAGTCCATAGCATACTAGAAGAACAATTCTTTTTTTCTTAGGCTCCCGGAGTGAAAAGGAGAAATGGTGTAGAGGAAATGTATTCTCTCTTCCACCGAGTAGTTGAGGGTTGAGGACAGGATTGTCAGCGGCCAGGCTGAAAAACATGACTAAGTGACTTTCAAGTCTGTCAAATGCTTTTTAAAAATATTGCTTCAGAGCAGCTTAAGTAGGAAAAAAATAAAATAAAATGTATGAGTCAGGGTTCTCCAGAGAAGCAGAACCAACATTGTGTGTGTGTGTGTGTGTGTGTGTGTGTGTGTGTGTAAGGAACTGACTCACACAGCTGTGAGGCTGGCAAGGTTAAAAGTCACTGTGCTTCCTGGCAGGCTGGAGACCAAGGACCACATTGTTGCTGCAACTTGACCCCAAGAGCCATCTCCAACAGAATCCCTCCTCCCTGGGGAAGTTCAGCCTTTTGTTCTGAGGTCTCCAAGTGACTGGGCAAGGCCCACCGGCTTTCTGGAGGGTCACCTGCTTCATCAAACTTGACCAACTTAAAAGTCACAACATTTAACAAATACCTTCACAGCAGCATCTAGACTAGTGTCTAACCAACTGTCCAGGTACTGGAGCCTAGACAACGTGGCACATAAAATTCACCATTGCAAAAACCAAACACTTGAAAACATCAGAGGCACCCAGGAGAAAAGGAAAGGATCATTTAGCAGAGATGAGGTGGTATTATCACATATGTAGCTTTTCTAAACACTTGGCACAAGCTAGACTTCCACTTGAATGAAGTTATGCCACACAGGGCAGGAGCTGAGCTTCCTGACTCAGAACAACAGCTAACAAATCTCGATTTTCTTTTATTTTTTTAAATTTTTATTAAAGAGTTGAGTTATTGTACAAACATAAATGCATATAAAGTAACAATATGATATGCATATGTTCTTAAATCACAATTACCTCCACATCGCCCACATCCCAGTCTCTTGATTCTTCTATATTTTGCCCCTACAAGCAATATGCATGTTTAGATTGTGAATTTTCCAGAATGAATGATTGCATAGGTATTATTTGTATTCTCAGAGGGTAAAGAATATGCTACATTGTTAGCTGTCTCCCTATATCCCTCCCTATCCTCCCTCTCCCCTCCTCCTCCTATGTCGCCCCCAGCCCCCTACATATCTATGGCTCTCCTAGATTATGTGTTGCTACACCTTTGCTGGGTCTGATACATGAGCTTGACTACCTTTCACCCAAGCCTAGAACTCTATTTTCTGAATCAGCTTTAGTACGACACTCTGTTTTTCAGGAAGCACCATGGTCTCCTGCGGCTACCTGGCTGTTGCAGTAAGTCTGGGTCACACTGAGTCTCGACCAAGACCCCCGTCACATGGCCACTTTTAGCATCACGTCCTCCAATTCCACGCCATCCACTCATCTTGCAATCAGCACCTCACTTTATCCTTCTTCAGAACCTCTCTTCTATTCATATCTTGAAGCCTTATTCTCTTTTAATTCACAGTGACTTCCCTCATTTTTTTCTACCTATCAATCAAGCAGAACAGTCCCTCATGGATCAAATCAATCTCCACCGAATTTATTAAAACATCTTTGAAGTCTATCTTGGCTGTATTTGCTAATAGCAAATGCTCAACTTCCTTCTTTATTACTTTATAATATCATGAAGCAGCATAATACTAGGAACACCAGTGCAATAAATATAATTGCATCGAATTTTTTAAAAATTTTACTAATACAACGAACCATAAATATCTCATTCTGCGGAGTTGCATTATTTCTGAATGAGTACACAAATGATTTATACTTTTGGATCATAAAATATTTTCAATTAAAAATATTTATGAAGCTTCAATAAATATAATTATATACACATAATTAATATGATCTTATATACAAATTATAGTATATATTAAGGTATGTGTGTATGCATAATATGTACATATGTATGTGCATATATGTATATGTGTGTGTGTGTGTGTGTGTGTGTGTGTGCTTGTGTTTGTACCAAGACTAGGTTAGGCTCCTGAGATAACTGACAGATACAATCTCAACCTAGCAGAGAAGAAAAAAATAAAGGACAAATCAAATGTATTCTCAATCTAACATTGTACCTGTGTACCAGATATATGTGCAAGTGCTTAGAAATCATCTTTTGCAGCTCCCTTGTTTTAAAGGCTCAGAATGAAGATGTCTCTTTAGGTGGCAGACCTGGGAATGAACCACAAGCCATTCATTGGTTGCTTCACCCTAATTAAAGTCTACAGAAAGAAAGTTATCTGCCTAGCAGAGGTTTACCCAACAGCATAGCTCCGGGATTCACCTGCAATGCGTCTAGGCAAGCTCTGAGGCCAGGAATATTTTTCCCTCGCTGTAGAAAAATGGCCCAGCCCCGGAGCAATAGAGCATCAATCTCACCATTAAGGCTCTGACATTGCTGAGATCTTTACCACCAGCAAGTGGCAATTACTTCTGCAGCAGAGGTCTGCGTACAGAGGATTGATTCTCCAGCGCCTAGGAATATCCCCCATTAGCCCCACTTGATAAGAGGGGGCTGTGTCGCGCCTGCAGAGCAGGCTGCGGTTGCCTGGTCCTGCAGTCTCTCCTCATGCATAAACATCAGCCCTGCCGTCGCTAATGGGAGAGGGCTCCACAGCTCTGAGGAGAGGAGAGCCCACAGTCTTGTGATAAATCTGTCAGGTGCGATGTGCTCTCTGTGAAGGGCAGCAGCTCGGCTGAGGAAATGGGCAACCCGGTGTACAGTGCTACAGTGTGTCACAGCACGTCAGTGCAGACAGCTAGTGCCCAGCTGCACAGGCAGGAGTCACGGGAAGGGGCCAGGTAGAAACATCCGCACTGCAATCATCCGCACTTGCATCACGTGACCTTCACCTTACTGCCTTCCAAGGCCTTGTTCTAGAACCAGAGGTAGAGTCTGCACAGTTGCCCTACCGTACCAAGGATACAGGCTGGACATGTGCGGGCTTGTCTGTATTCTGCAGGGATAAGACATGGGGACAACCTGCCTATGGCCATCCATCAACAGTGTGGCCACAGGATGCACTACCCCTGACCAGATCTGCACAGATCAAGGCTTCCCCTTGGGTCTCTGTCTCCTTTTGTACCCGTGACCTGGGACCCTCAGGCCATTCTATAAACCCTTCCACATCTAGCAAGACCTGCTATGAGCTGTGCCTCTCTGGTACCTGCATGGGCCCTTGGTTTAGGCTGTGCCTGACCTGCAGTCTTCTCTCTTGGCCCTATTCAGAGCCAATCAGAGCCAGGCTAGTATGATAAAGAAGACATGCTCATCTCTGAAAAGATAAATGGACTGCAGCCAGGGCCACCTAGAAAAAAGAATCTGCAGATAAAACACACACAAAAAAAAATAGATTTAAGCAGAATGAATATGACTGGAAGGGCTGGAAGGGCAAGTGGAGGATGATTTAGGTGCAAGACACATGGCAGTCGTCTTCAGGTAACACAGCACTAACACCATCAACTTCAGATTGACCACTCCTACACCCAGATGATTCAAAAGAAATTACAAAGGAAATAAAAAATGATAGTCCTTCCAGCAGGCACACAGGACACCTCCCAGGACCCCTGCTCCCGGACCCCACCCAGGAGTCGCACATACCTACCAGGTCCAGATATATTAGGCTCATCCCAAACCAAGGATCCCAGGTGCAAACATGGCATGTAGGCTGGTCTGTTCCAGCCCATTCAGCATCTCTAAGACCCCAGGACCCATCAATGCTCCCCTACCACTTACATTCAACAACCCAGAAGGCTGCCCAGCAACCCCACCAGGTTCCAAATCCAAGTTGGAACATAATTCCAAAAGGTGTGACAAACGAGCCTCCAGGCAAAAAGCAGCTTTCTAGAAGAAAAAGGTCATCAGAGAGGCATTGTTTGACTCCACCGTTTGACCAGCAAGAAAGAAGCACCTTGAGACCTTCCCACTGCCACACAGGGAACCTGAACTCCAAGATCCAGGAAAAGCTTTTCATGGATGAGGAATCAAGCTAGAAAAGGTTCACCTCAAACCCACAGCTCCCCTACCAAGGAGCCCATGGACAGGGAGTGGGACGAAACCTAAATCAAGTCATCAACAATCTGATTACTAAAAGGAACAATGAACTAAAAGAAGACTTAAAGGAACTAGTGAGGAAACTCAGAAGATGAAAAACTCTATTACTGAAAGAATAGACATAGTGAAAAAGGAAGTAATGGAGCCAAAATCTGCAGTCAAGCACACCAGAGGAATGATGGGAGAATTTGTAAATGGAATAATTTCTATAGAGAGCAGAACCTCAGCTCTTGAAGAAAGAATGTCTGACAATACGGATAGGCTGAATAAGCATGAGAACACAGATGAAAAAATTTAAAAACTCACAGAACACAAGCAGAATTTTCAAAATCTCTGGGACAAAATCAGAATAATTGTTATACAAGAAGAAATCCAAATGCGAACAAATGTTACAAAAAACATTCTCAATGAAATAAAGAAAAAATTTCCCATGTCAGAGTAGAGTCAGAAATGCTCATCCAGGAAGTGTAGAGGACACTCAATAAGCCTAATCAAATGAGAAGCTCACCAAACACATCATATTCAAAATACATAACAGGGAAATTAAGGAGAGAATATTAAAAACTGTAAGAGAAAAATGTCAAATCGCATTTAGAGGCAAACCAATGAGGTTCACCTCTGAATGTTCAGCTCAGACCCCAGAAGCAGGAGGATTCTGGAAGGAGAAATTTCAATTTCTGAATGACCACAACTTGCAGGCTGATGCCATGACCCTGGCAATTAACAGCAAAAACATTGTAACAGAAAACACACATACACATGGAGATTGAATAATACCCCATTAAATGAAAAATGGATCCAAGAAGGCATGAGAGCAGTAATCAAGAAATTTTCGGAAGTGAATGAGAATGAAGACAAAGCTTCATTTCACACTTTGGGACAGCATGAAAGCATTATTAAGGGGAATATGTATAGCACTGACTGCCTACATTAAAACCAGGAGACATCTCAAGTAAATAAGCTTAGGCTCCACCCTAAATTCCTACAAAAAGAAGAACAATCTAATCTCAATGAAAGCAGAAGACAGGGAACACTCAATATCAGAACTAAAATAAACAAAATTGAGAAAAAAAATTAAAAGAATCAATGAAACAAAGAGTTGGTTCTTCAAAAAAAAATAAATAAAATTGATAGACCAGTAGCTAATCTCAATAAAAGAAGGAGAGAATCAAAGCAAGTCAACAAAATCACCAACAAAAAGGGAGTGATCACTACTGAGAGCATGGGAATCAAATGAATTATCAGAACATTATAGACAAACTATACTTCTCTAAATCAGATAATCTGGAAGACCTGGACAAATTTGTAGGCCATATAACATCCTCAAATTGATGCAAGATGATATTGTAATCCTAAACAGCCCAATAATAGGCAGTGAGATCCATATAGCAATTAGAAACCTGCCAAAGAAGAAAAGCCCAGGACCTGATGAATTTCCCACTGAGTTATACCACAACTATGAGAAGGAGTAAAACCTCTCTTTATCAAGCTATTCTAAGAAATTGTAAAGAAGAGAACTCTCCCGAACACTTTTTAGGAGGCAAGCATAACTCTGATATGAAAACCCAACAACGACACAGCAGAAAAAGAAAACTACCGACCAAAACCCCTGATGAACATCTGTACAAAAATTCTTAACAAGGTTCTAGAAAACTGCATTCAAAAACACATTAAGAAGATCATTCTTCATGATCAAGTGGGCTTCACTCCAGGATACAAGCCTAGTTCAACACATGCAAATCAATAACCATGACTCATCACTTAAACAGATTAAAGCCAATAACCACATGATCATCTCAACTGATGCAGAAAAGGCCTTCGATAAAATCCAGCTCCCATTTATGACAAAAACTCGAGAAGACAGGGATCAAAGGAACATACCTTAACTATGTCAAGGCCATGTATGACAAACCCACAGTTAGTATAATACTAAATGAAGAAAAGCTGAAAGCATTTCCACCAAACTTGGGAACAAGACAAGGCTGCCCCCACTCAGCACTTTTATTCAATATAGCCCTTAAGACCCTATCTGGAACAATCAGGCAAGAGAAGGAAATCAGAGAATGAAAATAGGAAGAGAAGTCAAACTATTCCTCTTTGCTGATGACATAATCCTACATCTGGAAGACTCCATCAGAAAACTGAGCTTATAAACAGATTTTGGCTACAAGGTCAACACCCACAAATCAATACCTTTCCTATATGCTAACAATAATAGGACAGAAGAAGAAATCAGGAAAATTGCCTCATTCATAATATCCTCAAAAAGAATAAAATACTTGAGAATTAATCTAACAAAGAAAGTAAAAGTCCTCTACAATGAAAATCATTGAACACTGAAGACAGAAATTGAAGAAGATCTGAGAAGATTCCATGGTCTTGGTTAAGCCGAATAAATATAATTAAAATGGCCATTCTGCCAAAAGCACTATACAGATTCAATGCTATCCCCATCAAGATCCCAATGTCATTCTTTACAGATTTAGAAAAGTCAATTCTCAAATTCATTTGAAACAATAAGAAACCCAGGAGAGCCAAAACATTACCAAGCAAGAAATGTTGGGTCTGCCCTTCACTCCATTTCAACAGCTGCCCTAGAGGGATCTTGTTACTATTTCCACAAGTTCCTTCAGGAAGGGCTGCTTATGCAAAGAGTTAGAGTTAGAGTGGGTTGGAATGTGCTGTGACCTAGTTGTTTGTCTGTACTGGAAATCTGCATAACCCCTGGCAACTCCCTTAGAAGGATTATTGATTCCTTGGCTGTCTCCCCTCCTCCCTATATAAAAACCTGTGTGCCTTAATAATAAACGGATTCTGGGCTGCCATCAACTGCATGTGGTTGACTCGTTTCCCCGGCTGGGAGGCAAGGGGTCCCCGGACCGGACGAGGAGGGGCCCAGTTTCCAGCCGTCGGCACTCATCCCTCTCCTGATCGGCTCCCGGCTCCCAGGGGGACAATCCAGCTCCCAACAAGAAAGATGAAACAGGTAGCTTCTCAACACCAAATCTAAAATTATACTACAGAGCTGCAGGAACAAAAGCAGCATGGTGCTGGTATCATAATAGGTATGAAGACCAATGGAATAGAATGGAATATTCTGAGACAAACCCACAAATCTTTAAACATCTGATATTTGACAAAAAGGAGTCAAAGTATAACATGAAGGTTTGACAGCCTATTCAATAAATGGTGCTGATAAACTGGAAAGCCATTTGCAGGAAGTTTAAATTAGATCCTTATCTCTCACCTTACAGAAAAATAAAATCAAATGGATTAGGAATTAAAACAGCTACCATACAACTGCTAGAATAAAAATTGGGACCAATACTCCAGCATATAGGAGTTGGCAACAACTTTATCTCAACAAGACTGACAAAGTAAAAGAATTAAAGAATTAATGAGTGAGATGCCATTAAATTAAAAAGCTTTTGCTCAACCAAGGAATTGGTCACGTTGTCAAGAGAAAACCTACAGAATGGGAGAGAATCATGGCCTGCCATTTCTTGGACAGGGGACTAATATCCAAAATTTACAAAGTACTAAAAAATCTTAATGTGAACACAAACAATTCAATCAATAAATGGGCCAGAGAGCTAAACAGAAACAGAAACTTCTCAACAGAGGAAATTGATCAAGCCGATGAACACCTGAGAAAGTGTTCTAAATCACTAGTAATCAGAGAAATGCGAATCAAAACTGCATTAAGATTTCACCTCACTCCAGTCAGATCTGTGAATATGAAGAATATAAACAATAACGGATACTGCAGGGGCTGTGGGGACACAGGAACACTAGCACACTATTGGTGGAACTGCAGAATGGCACAGCTGCTATGGAAAGCTGCGTGGAGACTCCTCAAAAACATTAGGGTGGATCCACTGCACAAGCCAGCTTTCCTTCTTCTGGATGTTTTCCCAGAGGAGTTAGAATCAGCACATAACAGTGACACAGCAAAATCTACATTCACACCAGCTCAATTTATAATAGCTAAATTATGGACTCAACCCAGATGCCCCTCACATCCAAAAGCTGTGATGTATCACGTACATATACATACACACACACACTCCGGAGTTCTACTCAGCCATTAGTAACAATGAGATTATGGCCTTTGACGGTAAAGGAAGGGCAGTAGAAGAAATTACACTGACCAAATTAGCCACACACAGAGACTCCAGCACCACATGTTTCCCTCATTTGTGGAGGCTGGAGCTAACCCCAGGCTTGGGTGAAAGGTTGTCAAACACATGTATTAGACCCAGCAAAGGCACAGCAACATATAATCTAGGGAAACCATAAACCAGATAGATATGTATGGAAAGAAGGTGGAGGAGAGGGAGGGAGAATAGTGAGGGATCCAGGGAGACAATGAACAATGTTGCATACTCTTTAGGCCCTGGAGAAACCAAATAACACTTATGCAATTCATTTAATTCTGAAAATTCACAATCATATATACAGACGTTTATGTCAGTTGTAGGGGTGAAATACAGGAGCATCAAGAGAATAGGTGTGAGCGATGTGGGGAGAACTCTGATTTAGGGGCAAATGCATATTATATTGTTACTTTATATGCATCTATAATTGTAAAACAACTCAACTCCTTAATAAAAAAAGATTTGTAGTCTTTTTATATTATTCATTTATTAGTTTGTTATTCATTCATTAATATATGAACTCTATTTTGGGTTTACTGAGCAGCCTCTGTGCTGGACTCCAGGGATCCAAAGTTTGTTGGAAACATCATTTCTGTCCTTGGTTCATCTATGCAACAGGTCTCAGCAAGTTTTTCTTCTCAGATGGTAAATACTTCAGCTTTGGGAGTCATGGGGTCTCTGTTGCAACCCATCTACTGCTATTATAGCATCAATCAAAATGGTCAGAAATTATATGTAAATGAGTGAACATGGTTGTGTTCCAATAAGACTTTATTTATGAACATTGGAATTTAAATTTCATATAGTTATCACATATCACACAAAATCATCCATTTTTTTGAACTCTTCTCAACCATTTAAAGGACCCTTGTTAGCTCACAAGTCACACAAAACAGGAGACTTGGATGTAGCACTGGGGCTCTAGTCTGCCAAACTCTGGTCTTCGCAGAGAGTTCTGTGAGCAAGCATACCTCTCTGCTTCTCACTCTCCCACTGGCTGACCAAACGAACCAAAGGAAGTCCATGGATATTACCAGGTCCAGCAGCACAAAGAAGCTGTGCATCCAACTACTGTATCTACCGAGCTTCACGGCTGCTGGCAGCCCCCAAAGTCATTTTTCAGCAGGGCTGGACCTTGCTTTGAGTCCCATCATTCTTCATCTCTAAACTGGGGTTAAGATTCAGCATATACTGAGAAATGCAGCAGTTAGGGGGGAAACCCCATACATAGCTAGCATGCTGCCATTCGGTAAATTCCCTCTAGAGTGGCTCTAAGCACATCACACCGTTCAGGATGCCCGGGGCAGTGAAAAGATTGCTCTTCCCAATAATATCATGAGGAACACGAACCTTCATGATAGCATTTCTTGGTTACTGGTTGGTTGTTCAGTATTTTTAAGTTAGAATTTTATTAATACTAACATTATTACTTTTGATTTCACTACCCTTGTTTAATTTTGGCCATATCATATCCTTACACATCCTCTTTTTTATTCTAAATAAACCGGAAAGGCCCTGTGAATGGGAATTAGTGTTGTGCATAGTTTGTGACCCAAAGAAACATAAAAGCATATCCTCCTCCTCTCCACTCCTGCGAGAGTCACGTGCCCGAAAGAGATCTCCTGATCATTGGTGGTTCCCTCCTAGTATCTGAGGAATCTCCATACCGCTTTCCGAAGCCATTGCACTAATTTGCAGTCCCACCTATAGTGTATGAGTGCACCTTTTCCCCACATTCTCGCCAACATTTATTGACTTGTATTCTTGATAACTGCCATTCTGCCTGGAGTGAGGTGAAACCTCAATGTACTTTTTTTTTTTTTT